>QUSF01000234.1:0-41061 GCA_003676055.1 Chloebia gouldiae | reverse complement strand
GGCCCTGCTTGGATAACCCCAAGTCACGGCAATCGTCCCTCAGCTGTCAGAAAAGTGCTAAAAACCCTCCCTCATTAGCAGCCATCATTCAATTAAGAGCATAAATGGTGACCTCGGGGTTGATTGGAACTGGCTTTGCTTCCCACATTCCCACAATTCCAGGTGGAGGGAAGGGAGGGGATGAGGGTGGGGAAGGCTCCCGCATTCCCTGCTAATGGCAGGGAGGTTTCATCTCCTGTGCCCCGCGCTGAGCCAACCCAGAGAGGTTTGGTGGGGATTTATGACTCGCATTAGGGCTGGAGCTCATTAAAAATTAACCTGTGGTGAGGGGAGAGTGCACAACAAGTGATCGGCTCCGTGATTTATCCCTCAGAATCCACTCAGACAGCCGCTCCCGTCCTGCCTCTGGATGCTCCAGGATGGGATTCACCTGCAACTCCCCAGGTGGGGCAGTGCCGTGGTTGTGGTCCAGCTGCTCTCCAGGAGGATTTGGGGTTTTTTTTGGAGATGAGTGGTTTCTCCCCAAATCTGAATTATTTATTGCCCATGTTCACAGCATTGATTTGGTCCCATGGTGTCTTTGGGATAATGCTTCATTCCTTTCATATGAAAATTCCAGCTGTTGCTCAGCCTTATGGAAAAATCCGCTTCCCGTTTTATCACGTGGATAAAATTACGGATTTCCTGGAGGAATAATCGGATTTTTTCCCTCCCTCAAGTGTGTACAACATCAACCAGAAAGGACCAGTCAGGAGGCAGGTTACCATTCCAAAGGGAATCCATGTGTTCCCTGCTGGGATCTGGAAAAATGCTCTCCCTGAGCATCACCTTGCCAGGATCATTCCATGGGAGAAAATTCCCCCAGCCCGCAGGCAAAAAAACGTCCCCAGTGCCCCATTTTGACCTCTCCACAGGGAAATTCCCACTTGGATCCTTCCATGGCACTCTTCCCATCATCGGGATCGTTAAATGACTCCCCAGCACTCCATAAATTAATTGGCCCACGTGGGAAAAGGGAGGGAAAGAGAAGCTGGAGTGGGCAATAAAGAGGGGTGGGAGAATTGGGAATTGAGCCCTGGATCCCACAAGGGCTGTCCCTTTCCAGAGGCTCCAGCTTGGACAAGTTCTACATTCCCAAAAATTCAGTCTGTAAACAAAACATATAAATCCACATGGAATCTGAAAAGTTGTTTTAATAATATGCAAATGAGAGGAACAGTTCCTCCTCTTTCCTGCCTTTTTTTTTTTATAGATTGACAAAAATTCCTCCTCTTTCCTGCTTTTTTTGACACAAATTCCTCCTCTTTCCTGACATTTTGACACAAAAATATGCTTGTGAAAGGAAAATATTTTTCTTTTGGCGACATAAGTGACTTCCAACTCAAATATCTTCATAAAACCCTTTATTTTTGTGCTAATTATGCCTTATTTGGAGCAAAGAGGGATTCTATGTTTGAAATAGAGGAAATAATTAAAAACTTTGGATTTTAATGTAAATGTTTGCAGGGAATGAGGTGCTAAATTATTTTCTTGTAGTCTGTTTGGGTTTGAGGTCATTATTAAATATTTCCTGGGTCAAATGGAATATCCAAGGCTTCAGCCTTGAGGCACTTTTTCTATCAGGAGCTTTTTTACCTGATGGAAACACATCCAGAGCTTTTTTTTTTTTTTGTCTTGGTTTGGGATATAAGGCAGGAATAATTTCACTGAGTTAAGGCCATGAGGCTCCCAGTAAGAATATTCCCTTTGGGATTTAATGTATGTTCCTTAAGGAACCTGCCTTTAACTCTGCAAATAATTCATCGTTAATACCTTGTTTGTTCTTCGTTATTCAGTGGGATTCTCCAATGAAAGGTGTGCAGAAAAAATGACTTTTTTTTTCTTCTGTGCCTGAAGGGATTGATTTCAATGAGCTCTTCCTGGAATTATTGCACAAAAATTAGAAAATCTCCTTCAAAAATCCACAACTTTCAAAGAAAATTTCTGCTTTATTCATACCCAAAGAATCAGAGTTTGGTTATCAAATACAGGGATTTTAAGGATTATCCAGTTCTGCCTCCTGCCATGGCAGGGACACCTCCCACTGTCCCAGGCTGCTCCAGCCCCAGTGTCCAACCTGGCCTTGGGCACTGCCAGGGATCCAGGGGCAGCCACAGCAGCTCGATCAAGAATTATTATTATTGTTATTATTGTTATTGTTATTATTATTGTTGTTGTTGTTGTTGTTGTTGTTGTTGTTGTTGTTATGGGGTTTTATTATTATTAATAAAATCTCTGTGCAAAGCTGTGCAGGAAAGCTTTGCCTTCCTGGGATTTTGGATTTTATCCCATTCTGTGCTTCCACCAGGAATCTCCGTGGATGGAAGATCCATGAGGGGCTCCAGCTCTGCTGAGCAGGATCAGCATGATCCCACAGCTCTGGGAGAGCTGGGAATGTTCCCCTGGAGAGGAGAAGCTCCAGGAAGAGCTTCCAGGAACTAAAGGGGCTCCAGGAGAGCTGCAGAGGGACTGGGGACAAGGATGGAGGGACAGGAGCCAGGGAATGGCTTCAAAGTAGGATTTGATGGGATATTGGGAATCAGGAATTGTTCCCTGGTAGGGTGGGCAGGGCTGGGCTGGAATTCCCAGATTCCCCTGGATCCCTGGCAGTGCCCAAGGCCAGGTTGGACATTGGGACAGTGGGAGGTGTCCCTGCCATGGTGGGGTGGCCTTTGAGGTCCTTTCCAACCCAAAGCATTCCATGATCTGGGCACATCCAAGGGATCAACCTCACTGCCTGAGCCTTCCATGGCTCCTCCATGCTGAGGAATCCAACTCTGAACAACAATTCCCAGCCCAAGGGGCAGAAAACTCTTGGATATCCCAAAGTTCCTCACTCGAGACCAAAGCTGAGGTCGTTCATCCCTGGCAGCTCCTTCCTGCCCCACATTCCCAGGGCTCATTCCAGAGTCCTGGAGCGCTCCGAGGAAATTCTTGGGAGCGTTCCCTGCACTCCAATATCCACTGAGGCTTTCAGAGGAGCTGAGATGGCTCCTTTTACCAAGTGCTCCATCCCACAGAGTTCCCAAGCAGCTGCTCCAAAGTAATTGAAGCCATAATGCCCCGAAAAATGACTTTTCTAATGGTTGCCTCCAAGATTTATCTTTTTTTAAATGTAATTAAAAAGTAGATTTCGAAAGATGCTCGGCAACCCAAAGGATTAAATATTAATACGGGGCATAATTAATAAATGATACAGCTCTTGATTACTAATGGGTTATTGACTCTAAAAGCCTGGCATTATGGAATATTAGGGCAAACAAAAGGCTTTGGGGGAAGATTTCAAAGTTTCCAGGATGAAGCTGCATCTTTGTGCTCCTTCAAAACCCTCCAAGTGCCAAAAAATAGCATTAAACTGAAATATATCATTGTTAAAACCCTTTTTTTTTTGCTGTTTTTACCATTTATTTTCCAGTGGAGTCCCACCCTGTGGATTTTTTTCACCAGAATTCAGCCTAAAAAGCTGTTTTGTCATAAAATAAATTAAATTCCTTGACATTTATCTCATTGCCATTGTTTTTTTTTTTTTTTCAGCTAAATTCTTTCCAAAATATTAAAATTCTTGGCTAAAGATGGGGTTCTGGGTGTCTCTGCTGAGTGCACCTCGGTAATAAAATGAAAATGAGAAATATGTGAACTATTCAAGAAAATTCTTAATTTAAATAATTAATAGCAAAAAAAACCTTTATTCAAAATTCTGAATCTAATAATTAATCACTAAAAATATTTATACAAACTATTGAACAAAATTCTTTCAAACTTTCAGGACCAGCAGCAATTTTGAATAATAACATTTTATTTTTGCAGGAAATTACAGCCAAACAATTGTAACATTGACAGTTCTGGGTGGGAAGATTTCAGGGAATGGAAAAAACATGGAATTAGGAATTTAAATTTATTGGGAAATCCATTGTTTGAGACACCAGAATTCCAACAGGAGGGTCCTCACTGAAAAGGGTCACCTTGTATCCCTAAACTGAAGAGGCAAAACTGGACAGGAAAATTCAATTTATCAGGGAAGAGGCTGAGAATGAAAATATAAACAAACATTTTAGCTCAGGAATTTTATCCCTAGGAAAAAAAATCCAATTTTTTTCTTCAGATTATAGAGATTATTTATCAAGATAATATTAAATTTTAATCTAGATTTCTAATATAAACTGCAAATTTAATTCCTGTTATGGATTATTTTATACTCAAGCATATTTAGGATCTTTAATTAATTTTAAAACCTTTTTACTCAGGATTTTGCTGGTTTGTTTTTTTTTTTCATTTTATCTTCTTACCTAGCTTAGATTTAGAGGCTGAAACCAGATAAAATTTGATTTTATTTGAACTTTTGATATTTTATGAACAATTAATACTCATTTTAAGCCACCACTAAAACATTCCTGGGCCTATAATCCAAGAAAAACTTGATTTAAAACCTCCATTCAAACTTTGGCATGCAGCTTGAATTTTTGGGTATTTAAGGATAATTTCTGATGGAATTCTGCCTACCTGCTAGCTAAATGTACATCTCAATTAATTAATGATTAATTAATAACTCATAAAACCCTAGACTTATTTTAAACCAGAGCACAACCACACTTTGAGCTGAGTTTTTAAATTTTCCAGACAAAATTTCTGTGGTCTAGACATTATTTTCTTTTAAAATTGTGTTGATTGAAAGAAAATTTCTTCTGGAAATACTTGATTTATTGCATCAATATTCTTCTACTCATAGCAGTGTCAGTGTGCAGCAAGAATATTCATTAATATTTTGATTTGTTTCTTTATTTTTTAAAATATTCATTTTGAATATGTGAACTTACAGAGAGGCTTTATATAAATTGACTTTTCTTTGGGTGATTTTGTTTGGTTTTCACAATATTCCCTCCCAGAACACAAAATAATTTTTTGTTCTACATTTTAGTCATTTTCTGTTTTCATTTTTAAACCTCAAATCTTTGTTTTCCCATATTTTGCTGGACATTAAAGCCAAATCCTGTTCATAAATCTCAGTGAGACCACAGATATTCCATTTTTTGGGGGGTGAAATAGGTTTTGCTTAACAGGTGACACAAAACAAGCAATTTTGGATATTTCTGGGGAGGGAAAAACAGCTTTAACTCTTGAGTTATTGATCTTATTTCTGCCTTTTAGTCTCACCACGGCAAAACCAATTTCTCATGGCAAATTATAAATATTTCCCACAGTTATCTGGCAACTGAACCTCTAAATTTAAAGAACAAAACAACCAACAGCTTCACTATGATATCCTAAAATATTTTGGGGTTTTTGTGGTTGTTTTTTTTTTTTTGGTTGGTTGGTTGGTTGGGTTTTTGGGGGATTTTTTTTTTGTTTTAATTCTGATTATTTCTGCTGTTTTAAGCCAAGGTGTTTTTCTCCCTGTAGGGAATGACCGGGATGAAGAATTCCAGCATCCATCCCAAGAGTGTTTGGTTTATAAAAGTACAGAAAATACAATTTAGTATTAAACCACTGCATGGAACAACTGGATTTTATCCCAAAGAGCAACTTGGAGGGAGGTTGAAACATCTTGGGATGGTTTGGAGCAGCTCCTATTTTTCTTCTCCAGGTAGAAAGCTCAGAGCAGGGGATTGGCCCTGGGAATATTTCCCATCCCAAGAGAAATTCCTTTTTTATCCTCCCCTTGGCGTTGTAGCCCCAGGATATCCCAGTTATCCCAGTAAAACCAGTGAGCCCAAGGAGGGGGATGAGAGCAGAGAAGTGCAGGTTACACCCAAAAAAAAAAAAATGGTGCAAATGGAATAATAAGGGAATAATCCCTGGGAACTCTTGGGGTATGGAATCATCAAACCAGACAAGCGTGTGCTGGAAATTAAATCTCCCAGCTGGATTGATTGCTAATGGGCTTTTTTAAATTCCAGCCTTATTTACTGGGGAGAGATAAGAGCTGACTCTGAGCACTCTGGCTGATTCTGAACCCCGTGGAAGAAATCTAAAGATCACTCAAATTAAGAGGGGCTGGGAACTGCTCCCCGGGGGGATCCAGGGAATGTTTGCTTTGCCCCCATTAGAGCAGGAGAAGAGCCCCGAGCAGATTCAGGCCAATCAGAGAGACCATTCCACGAAAAAGTAGCAGCTGCTTTTGTTCTTCTTGAGGAGCGTGGAAAAATCCATCCATTGCCATTAGCACCACGCTTTCCTCCTTTGGTTTTCCTGCTGCTTCGTGTTTTCATCCTGCAAACTCCAGAGCTTCTCTGGAAAACGACCCAGGAAATGTGAAATGACCTTTTCCAGGTTATCTGTTTTAAAAGATAGCAGTGGGTTCATTCATGTCCGAACAATTCTGGACACGATTCCAGGTGGAAAGGAGGCAGCTGGGCTGGATGAGGAATTGTGTGTCCAGCAGGAGTAGGGTAGGGATTGTCCCTTTGTGAGGAGGTCCCTCAAAGGCTGGGTCCCTTTCTGGGTACTGCAGGAGAGACCTGGAGGGGCTGGAGCGTGTCCAGGGCAGGGAACGGAGCTGGGAAGGGGCTGGAGAATTCCTGAGGGAGCTGGGAAGGGGCTGGAGAATCCCTGAGGGAGCTGGGAAGGGGCTGGAGAATCCCTGAGGGAGCTGGGAAGGGGCTGAGCCTGGAGCAAAGGAGGCTCAGGGGGACCTTGTGGCTCTCACAGCTCCTGCCAGGAGGGGACAGCCGGGGGGTCGGGCTCTGCTCCAGGGAACAGGGACAGGAGGAGAGGGAACGGCCTCAGGCTGGGCCAGGGCAGGCTCAGCTGGGACAGCAGCAGGAATTTCCCCATGGAAAGGGGGCTCAGGGCCTGGCAGGGGCTGCCCAGGGGGGTTTGGAGTGCCCATCCCTGCAGGTGTCCCCTGGAGGTGGCACTGAGAGCTCTGGGCTGGGGACAAGGTGGTCACGGGGCCCAGCTGGGACTCGATGGTCTTGAAACTCTTTTCCAACCTCAATGAAGCTGTGATTCAAGAAAATATTTAGGATGTGTTTATTTTTTGATTTTGAGGACTTTCCTCCAGCCCTTCAGCCCCTGCTATGCCAATCGTGTGTTGACAACTGGTTTGTTCTTCCATACTGGGATTTTTATTTCTTTCTCAGCCTGATTTTTGAGTCTGGGGCGGGGGGCTTTTCCAGCCCAAGTGATTCTGTGAAAGAGATTTCCTGGCAGAATAAAAACCTCCTGAGTTATAAGATACAAAACAACAACCAAAAGAATACAAAGTACCTGCTCTCTTTTCTGAAAAGCACCACGTTTTTTTCCCTTGCCTCAACAGCCCTGAAATCCCAGCAGAAGGCACTGCCACAACCTCTGAGTACCCAGCACTGATTGAAAGCTCTCATTAACTATATTTTAGTTTTATATTCCCCGGGTGGCTTGGCCTGACAAATAGAGCTGTCACAGGCAGCAAGAAGTGGCTGTTCTTTCATTATTTTGAACTTTCCCAGCAGGATTCACCGCTCGGGCTTTTTTGAGCCACTTGTGGTTTGGAGCATGCAGGCCCCATGCATTATGTACTAGCTGGGATACTTCTACCTTAAATAGGTGGTGGAACTCTGCAGAGACTGAGTAACCTGTTGGCAAAATGTGACTCACTCCAAACCTCAGCACGAAACCTCAAACCAAACTTTAAGATGAGAATTGGTTGAGAAAAAAGGATTCTGCCCTCGTGTCTCTGTGGAGAATTGGGTTGATGGAAATGGGCCAGCACCTTGGTACAGGATTAAAAAGCCCCAGGTTTTATTCTTCCTGCAGCTGAGAGAACTCCAAAATCAGGCTGGTAAATCAGTCAAAATCAGGCTGGGAAAGAAATAAAAATTATATTCTAGCAGAACAAACCAGTTGTTGGCACCTGATGGGTATTGAAGGGCTGGAGGAAGGACCCCAAAACAAAAAATAAACACCAAAATATTTCATAGAATCATCGATTCATTGAGGCTGGAAAAGATTTCCAAGACCAGGCAGTCCCAGCTGGGCCCCGTGCCCACCTTGTCCCCAGCTCAGAGCTCTCAGTGCCACCTCCAGGGGACACCTGCAGGGATGGGCACTCCAAATCCCCCTGGGCAGCCCCTGCCAGGGCCTGAGCCCCCTTTCCATGGGGAAATTCCTCAGCAAAGGCAAAGAATTTTGGCAGGACTGGGATAGACTTGGAGAAAACTACCCAGGCCGTGTCCCTTGTTCCTTGGTGGAGGTGAAGGCACCAGCTGAGGTTGTTGAAGGTGCTGCCAACCCTGTGGAAATCAACGACTGTGGCTGGCACATTCTTCTCTCTCTCCGGATTTTTCATAGAGCAGCACAGAGAGAAGAAAGAGAAAACAATTTCTATTTCTGTTCCTTGTTTTCCCATGTGGAATGTGTTTGGAGAATTGTTTCCCTGGGCTGATGGCTTGGTTGGATTCTGGTGAGGATTGTTTGAGCTGATGGCCAATCCAACCCACCTGGGGCTGGGCTCTCAGAGAGGGTCACGAGTTGTTAAATATGGGAGTTAGAAAAGCAGGTTTGTAGTTTTAGTATCTCCTTTAAATAGTACATTAATGTATTATAGCACAGTTATAATAAATAAATCATTCAGCCTCTGAACTGAGTCAGACATCAGCATTTCTTCCCACCAAGTTCACCTGCATTTACAATAAACGAGAGCCTCTTTGTCATCCTAAAATTACTGGGGAAATTGGGCATGGAAAAGAGGATGAATCCCAGGCCTGGCTGTTGTTCCAGAGAGATCGTGGATCCCCTGGATCCCTGGCAGTGCCCAAGGCCAGGTTGGACATTGGCACAGTGGGAGGTGTCCCTGCCATGGCAGGGGTGGCACTGGGTGGGCTCTGAGGTCCCTCCAACCCAAACCATTCCATGGTTCTCTCTTCTGGAGCAGGTGGAGCATTCCAAATATCTGAGTCAAGAAATGCGTCAGGATTATCAGCCTTGGGAATTGTAGACAAACTTCCAGCACAAACCTTTCCCATGCACTGGGAAATTCTGCCTGGGTTGTGTGGAATTTGAGATGGGATTGCTGAGTTGTTTTAGATGATGTGATTTTTGGTTTTTTTAATCTTTTACAGGAGGAGTTTTATCTTCTTACAGGAAGGGTGAGTTTGGTTCACATTTTCACTGTATGGTTTAAAAGATCACAAGGCCCTTAGTTACAAGATTTTTAAATTATGTATTGACTAATAAAACACTGCTACAAGGATATTTATGTTTTTACTTAATCTTTCAATATTTGGTCATATGGATTCATGCTAGTGTAAGCTTTTTTAGTTAATTATGTTATGACGCACAAACCTACAGTACTTAATTCTAAACTCATTTACTTTTGTAACTACTTTTATTTTTTTATATCTTAAACTCTAAAACTCTAAACTTTCCTCTTCTTAACATCAGCTTTAAATCTACATTCTCACTTCTATTACTTATGTTTGGGAGCTTTTTTCCAAGGTCTCAGATCAAATCCTGGGTTTAATTCTAAGCTTTGGCTTCCAGGCCCAAATTTCTGAGAGTTTTCTGCATTTCAGATTCTAACACTGGATGATTCAGCAGAGGCTAAATACTCTTTTTCTACAAAAATTCTCATAATTAAGGATTTTCCACCACATTGAGTTTCAAGAAAAGGAGGATATCATGCAACAGGGTTAGGAAATAAAGGCAGCAAAAATGCAAAATTGTCCAAGTTCTTAAAAGATTTTTTCCCCATTTTATTTCCTTAGCAATTTTATTCTGACCTGTTGCAGCATGTGATGTCTGTATCCAACTGTATCCATTTCCTTCCTATTCCTAGAGACAGATTTATTCCCAAAGGGAAGAGGAGGAAGGAAGGAATAATTTTTCTAATTCTTTTAAATTTTCTAGAAGCGTTTAATGAAAGTCTGAAGGAAAATGAAGCCCTTCCTGGGGTTATTTAATACAAGCATTC
The DNA here is from genome assembly GCA_003676055.1 of Chloebia gouldiae. Lineage (NCBI taxonomy): Eukaryota > Metazoa > Chordata > Aves > Passeriformes > Passeridae > Chloebia > Chloebia gouldiae. Next base: position 31,133 of record QUSF01000234.1, on the reverse strand, counting down.
AAGCAGAGCCCTTCCAGTGGTCATAAATAACTGTTTGTGCTCACAGGAAGCAAAATTATGTTTTGATGAAAGCTCATTAAAGAAAAAAAACACTTTTTTGTGCTTTACCACAAATACAAGGCTTTGCTGTTAGAGCAGGTTTCAGGAAAAGGAAAAACTGCAGGAAGAATCCATGGAAAAGGAAGGATTCCTTTCATTCTCAAGCATTTCTCAAGTGCCTCCTCATTTTGTAGACCCTGAAAGAGCCATTGGATATTTCACTTTTCAGGTGTTGTGCAATTCCTCAGTAGATCCTGCCTGGATCTGTCCATGGAAGCACGACCCACCTGCTCCAGCACATTCCACATGTGAATTTTATTCACTTACACCACTTAAAGGTCAAAAAAAGTCCTTCAATCCACAAGGAAAAATCCTGCAAAAATCTGCACTATGTCCACATAATTCTGACTGCTGGAATATTTTCTCTTCTATAAAAGCAAATGGTAAATTTGCCTTTTTTTTTAACTAAACTGCTATGAAAACTTCCTATCACCTTATTTTTCCCCTCCTTGATGAATAAAAAAACTACAAAAAATCTGTTGGTGGTACAGCCCTACCACATTTTTATTTCCTGTGTTCTCAGCATTCTCCTGGGAATTTCTCTCCATGGGACACAGGAGCATCCTGAGCTTTCCAGGGGCCTGGGAACAGAGAAAATTCCATGTCCTGTCACCTCTTAGCCCTCAGTTCCAGGTTCAATTTCCCAGCAGGATGTTGAATTCTGCACTTTTTATCCCCTCTGTTCCAGCTGAACATTCCAAGTGCCCTCAGCATTCCTGGTTTGTCCTCCGGAGCCTCTCCAGGACCTGCACAGATCCAAGGCCAAGGCAGGTGTGAGTATCCCGAACTTTTCACCAAAACTCATTTCTAGCTGAGCATCACTAAACACAAACTCAGTGCCTGGGAGGGATGGACACACCTTCTTTTAGGGAATTTAGTAGGATCTGGGCCAGGTGCGGAGGTTGAACTCCATCCTTGCCTCAGCTCGGTGCCTTTCCAGCAGGAATTATCTGCTCCAGTCTCTGCCTTGCTCTGGGAAGGGGAGAGAAGCATTTCCGAGGCTCTTGGATCTCTGTGTTAATGACAGAATGACACCAAAAGGCCGCTGGAAGAAATGCAGGTGGGAAAAAGGAGCTGAAATCCTTTGGGAAGGTAAAATCCAGCCGGGAAACTGCTCCGGAGGCTCTGGAGCCTCGGAGAGCATCGCCCTCACCACAGCTCCCAGGGCAGGGATGTGGGTTTCCTCGAAATCTCCTCAAAATCTCCTCAAAATCTCCTCAAAATCCGAGGCTGAGCCCCTGAGCGCCAGAGAATTCCTAATTTTAATATCAAAATCCAGAGAATTCCTAATTTTAACATCAAAATTCCAGCGGGACAAGGTTGAAATAACAGAATCGAAGCAGGATTCAGCAAAGTGAAAGCAGGAAAGCAGCAAAGAGGAGCAGAGATAGGAAATATTGTGAAAGGAATTGAGTCCTTTAGAAAAGCAGAATCAACAAAGTTGGAGGAGATCTTCAAGTTCCTCCAGTCCCAACTTCATCACCCCAAAAAACTCCTCACATCCCTTTTTTAAAAAAAAAAATGTTCTATTGAAAAGCTCTACATGCTTATAGGGAAAAGATATAAAAATCCAAATGGCTGGAGAAGCTGAGAAATTGAAGTTGTTGAACTCACATTAAAGGGATTTGCAGGATTTACAAACTAAAGCAAACAGGCTGAAAAAAATTAAATAATGGGAAGGGAAGGGAAGGGAAGGGAAGGGAAGGGAAGGGAAGGGAAGGAAGATGCAACTGTGTTGTGCATCCTTCACCTCACACAAGGCACTCACTGCCCCAGGCAGGGAAACATTTTTGCCCAAAACATTCCCAGAGCACTCGGACAAAGCAAATCCTGTTTTATTGTAATTAAAATCTTGTTTTCCCTGTCGTGCTGTTGGTGCTCAGAATATTCCCACTCCATCAGCGCAGCTCAGGGGGTGCAGGTTGATATTCTGCCAAAAAGAGCAAACACGGAGTGAGGAAGGGGAAAAAGGGAGGGGGATTAACACCAGTTTAAAACTGTCAAACACAGACAGCTTTAAATGCAAAAGGGAGCCAAGGTTAAGGTCTTTGCTTGATTCACTGTCACTTGATAGCTACAGGAAATTAAACCACAGAAGCTCCGGTCAAAAAGCATTAATGAAAGCAAGGGAATTCAGGTTGGGAAAAATGTTGATGATTAAATGTCCTTTTTTATTGTTGTTTTTTGGGGATGCTCAGGTGAGGGCATCCCACTGGAAGTGTGGCAGGAGCTGTGGATTTTGGTGTTGTCACTGAGTTTTTCCAGCTTGGCTGATCCCAACTCCTGATGGAATATTACTCACATGCAGCCTTAATCCCAACAATGCAGTGCAGGGACATTCCAGCATCTGTTAGGAATTGTGGCAGCTCCGGAGGGCACAGCTGGTCATGGTTGAAGTTGAGACCCTCTGGTTTGGGCAAGGAGCTGTGGTGGAAAAAGAAATGCCAAGGCTCTGGAACAAAGGAGGGAATATTTTCCCTCGTGGAGCCATTTTGCATTGGCCAAAAGGATGGTGTAACTCACAACAGAACTTTGGGAGTTAGATAACTGCTCTGAAATGGTCTCAAACTGGGCTGTTCCTCTTAAAAAATGCCTGGGTTGGAGGTCTGGAATGGTTTCATCCATGATTTTTCACCCAGCAAGATGAGCACATTTTCCTTTGCAGTTCTATGGGAAGCCCAGGAAGTTTTTGGTCTCTGGGTCTGCTCTGTCCCTGGGGTTTGGATGTGGAAAAGTGCCTGGGGATCATCCTTCATTTCAGCCCTCTTGCCCCTTTCCCAGCACTTAAAAGAAAGCTGAAAGTCTCTCTCATCATAAAGGAAGCCCTTAATGGAAATCTTTGACATGAATGGAGCAGTGGAAACACTCAAACTGCTGGAAATGGCCAGGAGAAAGGGGGGAAAAGGGGAAAAACTCAGCAAGAACAAGCCCAAAATGAACAATTTGACAGAGAATCATAAGCTTGTTTCAATTATAAAAAGCTACTTGAGCCCCAGTGTGCGTTCCCCGTGCACAACCATAAATCAAGATCACTTACTTGAGGTGCTTTGTTATAAAGCAGCCCTGCTTCCTTCTGGGATTAATGACTAAAAATCCTGCTAAAGATTAACTGGCTGGCTTTAATTTCATTAAGGGGGAGAAAAAAAATCAGCATCTCCCACATTTTTCAGCTTTGGACAACCCCCACTCTGCTCTTGGTTTTTGGGGCAAAGGCTGAGGAGGCAAAGCCTTCCGAAGGAGTTTTGTTTCAGGGAATGTGATTCCCCAAAGTGCTGGAATTCTTCTTCTCTCTGCAATAATTCCCACATTAATACAGAGCTCACTGGCTTCCTGAGGGTTTTGGGAATCATCTGTGCAGAGCAGCATCCATGGGAACAGTCTGAATTAATGGGAATTGTTTCCTCATTGTTCACACAGGTGACAAATGCCCAACAAATCCTTCATTGCTTTGGGTTTGGAGTTTTGGGCTGATCTTCCTGGGCATCCACTTTATCTGGGATTTTCATCGTCTGCCATGGATTGCAGGATTTGAAGGATTTGGCTGCACAAACTTCCTAAGAAAATCTTGGGACAGATTCACATCCTTCACATCCCTCCTGGAGCATGGCAAGAGCTGAATAACCCAGTTCAAAGTGAAAACAAAAGGAATTTTCCATATTTAAATGTATAATTCCCTCACAAAACGCTCCCTGTTTTCTCCAGGTAGGTGAGAAAGGATTGTGCACTCAGCTCTCCTGAAATAATTAAAAGGTCATCAATTTGCTGTCACTGTAGTGATATGCTTTAATTACATTCTACAAATCTATTGAGCGAGCTATCAAAGGCAGATTATATTGCTGAGATGTGTTATTATTTTAACAACAAACCAATGTCTGTTTGGAGGAATGCATGGAAATATGATCTGGGCACAGCTGAGATGAATCCAAATCTTCTCTACTGCAGCATTATCTGGATTTGCCAATCAGAGAATTCTGCTCAAAAATTAAGAACAAAATAAATTCAGGCAATCAGCAGATCGTGTACATCAACGTTCAATGTTATTTTGGGTTCAAATTTATGTTCAAAGTGAAATAGGGGAAATTTAGCTTCAAATTTAGGAAGAACTTCTTCCCTGTGAGAGTGGGGAGGCCCCAGCAGAAGTTTTCCAGAGAAGCTGTGGTTGCCCCATCCCTGGAAGTGTCCAATGCCAGGCTGGGTGGGGCTTGGAGCACCATAATTCAGAAGTACAACTCATATCCCTTAATTTTAAAGTTACATATCCATACTCAATCCCAATGATCTCCAGCTGATTTGTTTTCCAGCATATTCTGCTGTTGAAATGTTAGCAGGCAGCTCAAATATTAATTTAATTCTGTTTATCCTATCAAAAGTAAAAGAATTCTCCATCCTGTCAAACAAAATATCATGGAGAGGGTCCTTCAAGCAGAATTAGGGCGGGGAGGAAGGACAAGTTAAGCAAAAAGAACAATGGAACACAAGAGATTTAAAGTGTGATGTCAAGGATTTGCTGGAAGTGCCTGTTGGAAGGGCAGTTTTCCCTTTGCTCCTCACCAGGACAAAGAAGGGTGGAGAAACATCAGCAAAAGAGGAAATCTTCCAGACCTGGAACTCTGTCCTTCAGCTTGGCTGCTGCTCTGAGCCTCAAGTCTGCCTCATAAATTTTACAGGATTAAAAGGCACAATAAAAAGGCAATTTCAGAAGAAAGGAATGAGTCAAGGTCCATAAAACCCTTGGGGAAATTTGGTGCCGTTCTCAGGAGGAATTTCCAGCATCCTGCAGAAAGCATCCCACCAAAATCAGCCATGGTTAGATGGAAGATACCTAAAATCTCCCAGTCTGACACCAAAAGATTTGTGTCATCGTGTCCCCAGGCTGCTGAAAGTGTCACTGACCCCTGTGTCACATGTCTGGAGTCACTGGGGCGTGCTGGGCTCTTCTGCTGGCCCAGGGAGCAGGAGGGAGGAGCAGGAGTTCACCAAAATGCAGACAAGAGGATTGCAAAGGCACCACCTCCTGCCAGTGACGGTGCCCTGTCCTTTGGAACAGAGGCTCCAGGACATTTCCCAGATTTCAGTCACTTCCCACCATCCTGGGAGAGCTGCAGGGAGGGAAGTTCTCCTACATTATTGCTACAAGGAGGGGACACTCCATAGCTCCAGAACTCCTCAGGGGCCTGAGGGTGGAAACTGCAGCCAAGGCATAGCCAAGGATCTTATCAAAGAATCATGGAATGTTCTGGGCTGGAAGGGACCCACAGGATCACCAATCCAACCCCTGGATCTGCCCAGACCCCACCAGCCCCACCCTGGGCATCTCCTGCAGCTCTGGCAGCCTCGAGCCGTGCCCATGCCCTGGACAGTGCCAGCACCTCTGGGGAAGAGCCTTTCCCTAAAATCCAGCCTTGATTTCACTGCACTTCACGCCTCTTTTTCATCCTCCAATATTTTGAAAGGGTCTCACTACCACCCTTTGATTAAAAGGCTTTACTAAAAACACTTGATGGAAAGACTGACAGAGTTGGGATTGTCCACCCTGGAGAAGGGAAGGCTCCAGGGAGAGCTCAGAGCCCTGCCAGGGCCTGGAGGGGCTCCAGGAGAGCTGCAGAGGGACTGGGGACAAGGATGGAGGGACAGGAGCCAGGGAATGGCTCCCACTGCCAGAGGGCAGGGCTGGGTGGAAGATTGGGAATTGGGAATTGTTCCCTGGCAGGGTGGGCAGGGCTGGGATGGAATTCCCAGATTCCCCTGGATCCCTGGCAGTGCCCAAGGCCAGGCTGGACACTGGGGCTGGAGCAGCCTGGCACAGTGGGAGGTGTCCCTGCCATGTCAGGGGTGGCACCGGGTGATTTTTAGGTTCATCTTTAAGGTCTTTAAGTCCTCTCTGGGCAATGTGTGCCAGTGCCAAATGGTACCAGAATATTTGGCAGTGATTTGGGCAATATATTCTCCATGCATGCCCAGAAAGTTGCTCCTAAATTGTTCCCTCTTCCTGTTCTGCCCTTACTCTTCATTACCTTACTAAAAACAAGGGAACAACCCCATGATATTCCATTTTCCTTCCCATTAAATTAAACCCCTATAAACCCAGAGAATTAGAAACTTCCCCTCTCTCCTCTTGTTACTTTGGATAAAAGTGCACTCAGAGCTCAGTGTAGGTAAGTGGGATTTTTTCTCCCGAGTTACTCCCAGCAATAACCACAAACTTTTCCCACCACCAAGGCTGAATTCCCAGCAGAATTTGCTGGGTAACGCACTCCAGCAAAATCCGGGACACTTTGTGGAAAGTTTTTAGCTCACACCGAGCACCCAAGGAAGCGGATTTAGCACACAGGAGAAGTGTCAGGCCTGAGCACACAAATCCTGGCTCCCACCACCTCCTCCTGGCTGCAGGAGCTGGCCTGGGAACCCTTTCCAAACCTTTCCTTTGCAATCAGCCCCCCGTGAACACCCCCAGCCTGTGGTCAGCGGCCGCACGCAGACTTTGTCATTTTGCTTACTGACCACACGCTGCCATTGATCAATCCCAAATTGGATTATTGTTAGCTTTAAAAGCGCCTCAACAGCAGAAAGTGGCGGGGGAGGCTGGCAAAGCAGAGATGGATCGTGGAATAAACAGCCCCAGTGACAGGATTTCAGCCAGAATTGATCACTGTCAGCGAGTTAGTGGTCAGCTGTCTGACCTTTGGGGCCCAAAGCAAACATCAGAATAATGTTTAGACAAACACATTTGATTTTGGAGGTAATGGGTATGTCAACTAAATGACAAACCTTAGAAAGGTCAAAGGGAGAGCCATTTTTCAGGCTTTTTTCGGGCATTAATCGTTCGTTTAGGGAGCGGTGTCTTTTGGAGCTGGACTGAGGGAGAAGTTCACTTTGTGGGTGTTTTTGTGTTTTTGTGTCTTCACAGGCACCGAAAATTCAGCCACAGGGAGCATTCCCATCAAAGCCAGGCTGTCCCTAACCCCTGCCACTCCCAGCTGCCTGTAGAACCTAAAATCCTAAAAGAACCTGGAATGCTGAAAGCATTGGGGTTGGGATTTGGGGCTCTGGAGGAATTTCAGCAGAGTTTAACCCCACCACAGCTCCCTGTGGGAGATGTGGGGAAAGGCTCTGAGCACCTGGATGAAATCAACTTCTCCACCAGCACTGGGAGATGCCTGTGGCTCATCATGGCCTGGCACCAGTCATCCCAAAATCCCAGAGCTGTGGAAGCAGGGTGGGAAGAGCCCAGCCCCACCAGCAGCACCATCATCATCACCTCAAGTGCCACATCCAGACACCCCCTGAACACTTCCACACCTCCCTGGGCAGCTCATTCCCATTCCTGACCACTCCTGAGGGATGAAATCTCTTTCCTCGTGAATCTGAACCTCCCCTGGGACAATTTAAGGCCATAAGTGAGGCTTTTCCCTCGCTTGTTGTGCCACATCCTCCAGGCTGGGACGGTCCTGCAGCACATCCATACAGGGAGGAAGGCAAAGGAAAAATGCTTGGATATGTTTTTGGAGAGATTCATAAATAAGAAATCCTAAGGGGACTGGAATATCCTTGTGATTTCACAAGATACAGTAGAGACAAAACAGGGAAAACCCCAGGAATGCTGGTGAAAAATTAAGGAAAATGAACAAAAAAATGATAACACAAATAACAAAACCAGCTTTTGTGCAGACAGTTACTGGCTCTCCCTCTTGGACTGCTGTTTAAACATCTTTTTCCTAAAGTATTCTCCTGACAAAGTCGAAAGCAGCATGAGATATTCTTGCAGAAAACCCCAGCAGGGTCTTCTTCATGGTGTGTACATCAAAATCATTTAGGAAACAAACTGATTTTAATAGTTTTATTAAATAATTTCTACTTTATTGTTATTAATAATCTTATACTTAATTATTAATAATTAATTCTAAATCATATTATTAGCTAATTTCTTCACACCCACCCCCTGTCCCCAAAAGACATTTGAACAGTGAGACCATATTAAGGAACGAAGGCTCTGGAATTGGTGTGTAGAAAAAGCAAAGGAATACTTGGAATATCCTAACAATATCCAAATTACCTTTTTATGCCCAGGCAGATCATTTATGCCTGGAAATGAGGAATATTTTTCATTTTATATTCTCCAGGCCTTGACTTTTAGGTCTCTGTCCTCACTGCTGGAGGTGACAGAGCTTCATTGGAGAATTGGTCAAAAGTCAGGAATTTTGTTTGGTGAGAAAACTTTCAGTCTCTGACTTTGCAGGCCAGATTTAACTGTTGGAATCCTGGGTGCTGAGAATTTGGGACTTTCTGTGCTGCCAGGCAGTGACACCCAGGAGAACTCTGCACCGACCTGAGGCCGTGGAGAAGCTCCCAAAATTCAGTAATAAAACTGAGATTCCAGGTGTGGGGTTTGAATGGAAGTGTGTGATAGCACAGGCTGGGAAACTCAGAGTTTAAGGGTTTAGAATGCAGGAATAGATAGAAAGCATGATGGAGGTTTCAGGGTGGAGGCTGCTCCTTCTCCTTCACCTCCTTCTCCAGGGGTTTGGGTGGTTTTGTGCAATTGGATAAAAAAGTCCCCATGGCGGGCATGGCTGGTTGGGTATTGGGTTAAAAGTGAAAATAATTGAGGTGTCATTTCTTAATTGGACAGTTGATCCTTAAAAGGCCTTGCAGAGAGAGAGATGGGCTCCATTTTGAGTTTGTTGGAGTGAAGGGCTGCAGAACTCAGGGTTTGTGAGGCTGTGACAGAGACAAGAACTGATAAACACCTGAGTCCCAGCAAGAAATTCCCTCTCACACATTTCATCCTGACCTTGGCAGAAGAGAAGAAAGGCTCCACACTTAACTAATCCTTGTCCCTTACACCAGCCTTTGGGAAGGTCCTTGCAGCACCACAGGCTCTGCATCGATTCTCATGGCTTGTACAGTGGCTGGGGTGTAGCAAAGTACGGTGTAAAATGAGAGAAAATATTGATTTCCAGAAAGTTAATATTATTAAAAGGCAGTTGTATTCATCTCCTTCTGGAATTTTAGCTGGGGGTTTTCCTCTTGGAAAAATCAATGGAAGTAATAGTCTTGTTATAGCAGGAGCACTTGTTAGACGATTTTTTCACTCCGACGCTTTTAAGTTGTGTTAAGAGCAGAAGAGTTGAAAGGCTATAAAATTATTGACTGGGATTTACAGGATTTGAATGACTGAAGTTTTTATGTTCATCATTTTTCATCACTTTATCCAGCAGAGAAATATTTCAATTGAACAGGATTTTAATTGTGTCTGGGTTCTATTTATACCACCAGAAAAATCCCAAAATATTTGAGGTAAAATCTCCTCATCCCAATTTGTTTCGATGGTCAGATTTGTGAAAGGACTCTGAAATAGATCAAAGTTACACGAAATAATTTCTGCAAATTCCTGGAACATATGAATGACTGACAAGCATGTTTAACATTTCCCCTTAAAAATTTTTCTCCCTTAAAAATTGCTCAGATTTTTTTTCTTGGGAACAGCTCATTTCACCTTCTCACCAATGCAGCCCTGACATGGCCAAAGCCAGGTCCAGTTTCAGCTGGAAATCAAATATCTAAATTCAGCAAAAATCCATTGAATTCCCACATTTTTCTCAGGAGACGTTCATAATGACCAATTCCTTGACTAAACTGCCTGTTTAGCCAAAACCACCTTCACCTCATGTTTGCATCCTGGTTTTCCTATTCCTATATTTCAACTAAAATATTTATATAGAAAATAGGGGGAAATTGTATTATAAATCACCTGAAATTTCACCTGAAACTGTAGAAAGAGAGGAAAGCTGCCAGCACCTCATGAGCCAAGGAACCATTTGGGGCAGTGGGTCCAGACTGAAGGAGGGCAGGGCTGGGTGGGAGATTGGGAATTGGGAATTGTTCCCTGGCACGGTGGGCAGGGCTGGGATGGAATTCCCAGATTCCCCTGGATCCCTGGCAGTGCCCAAGGCCAGGTTGGGCACTGGGGCAGTGGAAGGTGTCAGGGCTGGAGCTGGGTGATCTTTAGGGTCTCTTCCATCCCCAACCACTCCATGATTTGATGTCTCCCTTTCCCCAGAGCTCCTGCATGCTCAGCTGTGGAAACCACCAGCAAAGAGGGCTTGGATTTTTCTCTTTGTCCATCTTTTGATCCCAGGATGTGCAGCCAGAATTCCAAAGCTGTTGGATTGCTAAAACCACTTGGTTTGGGTCCTCTGTGGTGGAAGGGGGAGCTCGCACAAACCCTGGAGGAGCATTCCCAAGGCGTGAGTGGCTGTTGGCTCCGGAATCCAAGGAAAGGCTGTCTCCCTGTGGTTTCTCCAGGTCAGTGAAACCACAGCCTTCTCCTGTTCTCTTCCACAGCCCTCTGGCTCTCAACCCTGCCTGATCCCTCTAAATCTGTCAGGGCAATTATCTGCCATCAGCTCCGTGCTATCAACAGGAAACAAGTGCTCCATGTGACAAGAGCACTACAACAACACAATTTGGAGCCAGACCAGGCTTGACAGCAGCTCAACTTCCCTGCTTTCGAAAATCCAAGGTGTAAGAGGCAAAATCCCAACCCTCACAATGATTTCTTGGCCAAAAAAATGATTTATCCGCATCAATGTGGACCACACACCCCCTTACACTGAAAACTGTTTGTAAAATAAGGAGGTAATAAATGGCTCCTGATCTGAATCATCAATAATTAATGACACACACACACAAAAAAAAAAAAATCTTAAATAACCATCTTCTTCCTGCAGAGCAAATGCAAGTGTTTCAAGCTGCAGTAATTGCCTACAAATTAACTTGTAGAAAAAAAGAAGAGGGGAATGTTCTGCTGTTCCTGTGTCACGCTGGTGTTTTACAGCCACTTAAGGAGAACATCTCGCAGTGAGCTCAGGGTGTGATCCTGGAGATAAAAGCTGTGTTAGATTATACTTTTTTCTGACTTTCAGATGGGGTCACTGAGAGGTGTTTTAGAAACCTTTATTCTAATTTTAGTCTCATGAGAAGAGTGAGACAATACAGATGTTATAATTTAAGTTATCACAGTCAGAAGTTAACTATTTCTTAATTATAATACACTGTAAGCGTTTCTTGGCTTATCAGCTTTAGTCACACTCTGTTGTAAATGTTGTAAAGTTTATCATCTAAAATTACCCCTCGTGGGTCGCATTGCAATGCATCTTTCATAGTTCTGTTTCTCCAAAGGATCCAGACTTATTTGTAAGGCCATCCTTTGAAACTTGTGTTTCCCTCTCAGCAATGTCTGTCCTGTTCCATGGCATTTCTGAGTCAGCATTTCTGATCTCAAGGTTTGCACACAGGTGCTCACTGTGTGAGCCCTCTGCCAGGCTTGGAGAATTCCCTACAAATCCGTTTCCCCCAAAGCTGTGCTCACCAAGCACCTCCTTCAACCTGACGGCTTTTCCTGGGCAAATCTTGGCACGGGAGTTGTAACCAGGGCCAGTGTGTGGGAACCTGGGAGAGGAGTGAAGTGTGTGGCCTTTCCAGCATGGATTGATCTGCAGGGCCAGGAAAGCTGACAGGGTGATACCAGAGTGGAAAGGAATGCCCTGCAAAACTCTTGTTTAATCTCTTATTTCACAGGATCACGGAATTCTCTGTTCTGGATCCCAGCTGGGAGAGCTGGAGCTGTCCAGCCTGGAGAGGAGAAGCTCCAGGGAGAGCTCAGAGTCCTGCCAGGGCCTGGAGAGGCTCCAGGGGAGCTGCAGGGGGACTGGGGACAAGGATGGAGGGACAGGAGCCAGGGAATGGCTCCCACTGCCAGAGGGCAGGGCTGGGTGGGAGACTGGGAATTGGGAATTGTTCCCTGGCAGGGTGGGCAGGGGCTGGGATGGAATTCCCAGATTCCCCTGGATCCCTGGCAGTGCCCAAGGCCAGGTTGGACACTGGGGCTGGAGCAGCCTGGGGCAGTGGGAGGTGTCCCTGCCACGGCAGGGGTGGCACTGGATGGGCTTTCAGGTCTTTTCCAACCCAACCCATTCTGGAATTCCATCAGCAGGCAACGATTTTCATGTTGGGATTAAGCACCACATTTCATGGATAATTTTGGAAGCCTGCTGGGACCCTGAGCCAACAAAAAGGACAATTAGGGACACATCCATCCGCTCCCAGGTGAGGTGATGCCTTTTCCCACCATCCTGTCCCATCCCAAGGAGCTCCACAAAGGAGGATCAGGCTCAGGCTGTCCCAACCCTGCTGCCCAGGGACTCATCCAGGGAGCCCCAGTCGCCATCTGGGATGGGAGCTCATGGCCAGCTGAGCTGGGGCACTTTCCTTTTTAAAATAATACATCAAAAAACAACAAAAATAATATTATTTGTGTCCTGCCTGTGGGCAGCTTTATTACAACCCTCTGCATGGGTCTAATAAACCACAGCACAGCCCTCCCTCCACCCTCTCCCTAGTCCTAAATTATTAATTCCTGATGTCCAGTGGTCATCAAGAAATGTGGTGCCCTTTGAAAAGGAAGATTTAGCAATATTAATAACCCAAATTGCCCAATCTCAAAACCCAGGCCACAACCCAGGGCAGCTGGAATATTCTCAACAAAATGCCATTGCATTAAAATTTGGTATTTATCAAGGGCGGGTTATTCTGTGGAGATTTATTGTGTTTGACCAAGTTTTCTGAAGGCCACGGTTTCTGTCTTGATGACTGCACCAAGGCCTGGAGCTTCTCAATATGAAAACAGCAATTTTTGAGCCACTTCCAAGTAAGAAAAATATTCCTAAAGTTTTGTTTTCATTCCAGCAGGGAACAAAAACATTGCTGGAACCTTGATATTTTCATGACACTGAATTTTTACTCTCAGGCTAGCACAGGCAAAAATTCTCATGGTGTGAGTTGATTGTGAATGAAATATCTTTATTTTGTGGGTGTTGATGATCTTCTGCCTCAGTGCATTTGTATGTGAATTCCATTTATCCTCTTTATGCTTTTCATTTTTTGGGCAGGTGATTTCTTGCTGTAGATCAGCTGTGGAAGACAGGACAGAAGAGCATTCCCAGGAATCATGAAATCATCAAGGTGGGATGAGACCTTCAGGACCATCCAGCCCCACCAGCATCACCCAAACCCTGTCCCCAAGGCCACATCCAGACTCCTCTGGGACAATTCCAGTGACTCCAAACCTCCCTGGGCAGCTCATCCCAAGGCCTGACCACTCTGCCAGGGAAATTTTCTTTCCCAATCTCCAACCTGAGCCTCCCCTGGTGCCATTTGAGGCCATTTCCTCTCATTTTTTCCCTGCCCCTCCTGTCAGGAGCTGTGCAGAGCAATGAGGTCCCTCCTGAGCCTCCTTTTCTCCAGCCTGAGTCCCTTTCCAGCTCCCTCAGCTGCTTCTCCCAGGATTTGTTTTCCAGGCCCTTCCCAGCTCTGTTCCATTCTCTGGATAAACTTTCTTCATGTCCAGTAAATAAACTGGGTGAAGTACCCATAAATATATTAAGAATATATTAAGAAGTTGGGGTTTTTTTAAATATAGTATCACAGAAGCATGGAATTATGGAATGGTTTGGGTTGGGAAGGAACTTAAAGATGATCCCATCCCACCCCTGCCATGGCAGGGACACCTCCCACTGCCCCAGGCTGCTCCAGCCCCAGTGTCCAGCCTGGCCTTGGGCACTGCCAGGGATCCAGGGCCAGCCCCAGCTGCTCTGGGCATTTAAAGCTTTTCCCCTCCTTTCTGTTCCCTATTTCTGTACATCTGATTAATGTTTGTGTCTCCCTAAAGGCCACCTGAATGTTTTGTTACCTATGGGACGATCCCTGTGTGAGTCAAGGATTCTTTATTGCTTTTCCCAAAACACTGTGGGGGCTGAAATGGTACGGAAGAAGCTGGGCAGGCTGGGCCATTATCTTCATCTATTTTATCATGATTTATTTCAGTTTTTGTGGTCGTGGCTGGGCAGGGAGGAACAATGTTCGTTCTAATTCAATTTTTGTGCCTTCTGATCCATCCACATTTTGGACCGGGAGACCTTATTCCAAAACACTCTACTTCAGAGGAATTATTGAGTAAGAAAGGGCTGTCTGGAGGGGGTTTTGAGACTCAGGGGTGGGAAGTTTATCTCATATTAAGCCTTTCATTTACAGAGAACCCAACAGCTCCAGCACCAACGGGAATTCACTCATTGATTCCCAGATTTCCTTTTCCACAGCGCTTCCCTGTGCTGGTAACCCCGTGTCATTTGTGGCTAGAAAATGAAGATACCCCAGTGTGTTATTGTCAGTCCCAGTCCCCGGGCAGGCTGTGACAGCCTGGAGAAGCCAAAGCCCGCCAGGCTCCTTCTCCAGCCTCCCAAAGAAACCCAGGCAGCAGCTGGACGACAGGAGGAATTTCCATGATGCAAAAATTAGAGCTGATTGATAGGAAGCCACTCATAAAATGTCATCTCTCATCGAGGGGGAAGGAGCCCAGCAGCAGTGACAAAGTGACGCTGGCCAGCTCTGACAAACGGGCCCGGGAGCTGCCGCATCGACGGCCAGGCCCCGTATCGATCCAGCTGCCAGCTTTATCATATTACACAATCATGGGATTGGATTTGCATTTTTAATTCTTTTAGGAGGAATCGGCCCCGAGGCAATTACGAGAGGGAAATGCTGGGATGGAGCCTGCTGGTCCAGCCTCGCAGAGTCAGAAGCTTTTAGGGAGAAGCAGCCACTGTCAAAGGGAAGTTCTGCTCAGCGGGGCCGTGACAAGGAAACAATGGGAACACAAAAGCAATAAAGCTTTAAAGGATTTGTTCCCAACTGTCTGGTCTCGAGGGACAAAAAAGCAAAACCAGCTTGCCAGTAAAGCTGGGCTAATAAAGATGAGATCCATGGGATCTTGGCTTTGTATGGATCATAATGCCATGGATGTGAGGCCTGGAGAGTTTGGACACGACAGGAGGCAAAAAAAATTCAAAATACTTTAACCCCAAGCCTCAGCTGTTTGTAGAAGCCCATGTATCTGAGGCCTGGAGAGTTTGGGCAGCACAGCAAGCAAAAAAATATTCAAAATATTTTAACCCCAAGCCACACCTGTTTGTAGAAGCCACCTAAGCTGGGTCTAACCATGTCAGGCTTTTGCAAGCCAGGGGAAAGGATTGTTTTTCAGGACAGCTCTTTTGTCCAGAGTTGGACAAAATCTCTTCCTCTCACTGACATGTATTGTTGTAGGATTAGTTCTCCTGGGATTCTGTCCTCAGAGGAAATCCCTTGAGGAGAATCCATCCTCTCTTGGCTCATTCAGCTCGTGTGAAATGGGCTCTTGCTGCCTTTGCTGCAGTATCAGTGCAAAAAAACCTGATTTATTATTCATTTTTAATTAGAAAAATAAGGGATTTGGGGTGTTTTGAGGCCTGTGGATGAAATGTCCTCAGCAGGTTTTTGACCAAAGAGCTCCTTTTGGAAGTACCTGATTTTTGAGGAAAGTTTTTTTTTCCCAGATTCAGCAATGTTGTATTAAATGATTCCTCCCTTGCCCAGTCCCAGCTTTTCTGCACCCAGAAGCTCTTCCTTGACTTCCTTGATTTCCTTGATAACAGCAACCTTCATATCTGGAGCTGCTGGATTTGCATTCAGGGACCATTTTTCATTTTTTTCTCAAATGAAAAAATACAAGAACCTTTGTGTCTTCATAGAATCACAGAAGATCAGAGGACTTTAATGAAGAGCTGACTGTAATTACCCATTAATTCCTATCGATTTCCAAGCCAAGCCATTCCATGATTCTGTGACATGAATTAACATCATCTCAGTGGGATGAGCAAGAAAGAGAAATCCAACCACCCTCCTCTCTGGGAGCACTGGGATTGCACAAAAAACAAAGTGAACCCAGAGCCTGACACAGGCAGGAAAGGAAGGAAAAAACAGACAGAAGCCCAAAAAGCTCCATCCCAGAATTCAGGAAGCACAGGAATGAAGACAGAGCTACTAAAAATCCAAGTTTCACTAAATTTTGTGAAGGAAAGGAGAAGCACAAAACTTTTTTCAGTTATCTAAATAAAAGAAGAGGACAGAGCGGTGAGGAGAAAAGCAGGACCAATTCAAAAGTTGAGGAGGGATTAAAGTGTTCATGTAATGCAAATTAGCTAAAAAAATTAAAAATAGCTATTAAAATAATAATTTGCCCCACATTAACTGAGGAGCATTTAATACACATTTAATGCAGAAAATTGGAAAATTAAGGAAAATACCAGTGAAAATGAAAAGAAATGATCACTGCTTGAGATGAAAACAAGACATTGCAATGTCCAGCCCAGAATTCCAAAGGAATAGAAGAGGGAATTGCAGAGATGGTTAGGAAATATTTTTAATAAATTTGTCAAATCAGGGATTAGAGCAAATCCTCAGAGAATTATAAATGCATCACTTAAGGAATTCCTCCCCTTCTGACTCAGGTATCTCTGTGCTCATTGACCTGACTTAGTCATATGCAGAGCTTTTAGACAAATTTTGAGAGAAAGAATAATTAAAGTCTTGAAAGAAAATTGTAAATGTTATCTCAGGAACATGGCATTGGAAAGGAAATAATTCCAGGCTGATCCAGTGCCTCTCCCATGATGTGCTGACTGATTTATTCCATTTTAAGTCACTGGATCTATTCATGTTTCAGTCAAATTATTGCATTTCAGTAAAACATTTACTTTAGGTGCTGTAGGAGAAGTTATTAGGTAACAAAAGCAGACAAAGATTATAAAAAAGCAATAAGAATTTAATTAAATAGTGGTGATAATGAACTTGGATGGAAGGAGAATGTTTGAGTTGCTGAGAGGTTACAAAGACATTGCTAAGATGATTTTTAGTGAGACAGATAAAAGTGGAAATTAGTAAGGATAAACAGCAAAAAAAATCAGAAAATTCTGGAAATAATTAGGAATTTATCAATTAGTAAAGACACAAGGGGGGATATCTTGATATGTTTTGGTTTATCAGCACATCCCTGTGGAAAGGTAGGTGGGATCCAGGGATGTGGGAGGGGAAACACCACCAGGAGAGGGCTGAAATACTGCGGAAAGATCTTGGATTTTCCCTGAGTTCTGATCTCCAATGTCCCTCCTGTTCTGGCTCTGCTCCTCCAGGCAGATTCCTCACCTGGCTGATCCAAGAGGATTGAGGGAAGAGTTTGAAGGAATTCTGCCCTGGGAATGTTGAATTTTTGTGTTTTCTTTATGGCACACCCACATCAGGTGATGCTTTTACAGCCCCACTCTGGACTGACCTCGTTGTTCCAAACAAAGCAATTCCAAGCAGGATTCAGTCCTTGGGATCCTTCCCTGTCCCTCATCAGGCAAAGCCTGGAAGTTGCCATCAGCAGGACTCTGAACCCACTAAAATACCCTGACATCATCATTTTTTGTGCTTTTTTTGTTGTTGCTTTTGTTGATCCGAGTCCCAAAAAACAATCCAGTGTCCCTTCTAAAGACCCTTTTGACCACGGGGTGAGGGCAGTGGTGGGAGGGATGTTTGGGAAGCTGTTTGGGATCCCAAAAGCCAATGGAGAAGAGGCCCATCCTCAGCTGTCCTGGGATGCAGAAGGATCCCCCTCCCCATCCTAACCCCGAGCTGTGGCTGGGAATCACCAGGAATAAAACTGAAGATAGTTCCAGCAAGCAGACTCGCCATTTTTGGGAGTGGATAATCATATTCCAGAGGTCAGGAACCACCACCATTCCTCACTTCAGTATTCTCTTCACTTCCCATGAGGAAATGAGCCTCAAACACCCAAGCTGATAAAATTCACAGCTCAGGTGAGGTGGAAGGCACAATTTCCTTGGCATAACCTTTAATTTATTTGCCTTAATCCCTTTATTTCCCTTAATCCTGCAGCTCTCCATCATTCCATGAATTGTGCTCTGTAGTCCCCATCTTAAACTCAAGACTAAGTAAATCTAGATGCAAAGGCTGATTTTATTTTCCTACACTTCTGCAAGCAGAAACAGCACTGCAACAAGGTCAAAAATCATCAAGACCATCCTTTTATTCTTCAGGGATTCAAATATATCATATTACGAATGGATATATATTAAAAATGGCTTTTCCCAGTGGGGATGAACCTCATGAATATTAATATATTTAAGGTCTCTGTTCTCTGGCAGACCAGAGTCATGGCCCAGGCTAAACAGAAGAGCTGGAGCTGAGAAGGGAATTGAGAGAATCAAACTCAGGAAATGAAGAAAAGCAAGGAAAGTACCGACCTTGGACAATTCCAGGGATGAGACAGCCACAGCTGCTCTGGGCAACCTCTGCTAGAGTCTCACCATGCTTACAGAGAAGAAAACTGGGTCAGTGCATCAAGTTACGAACACCTTCAGCAAGTTTTGAACACCTATAACAAGATTTGATCAGCCATAAGTTTTTTCCCCCAATAAATGTCAATAGGGAGCAGAACATCTCATTTCCAGAGAAGTCTCCATACCGCAGATATTTAATTAACTCTGCTTCTTTGTGTTTTGCAATGCCTCTCTTTACTCCTCTGGTTAGAAAACCAAAACCTTAAATTTTTAAATCACTGTGTAAAATAATTTTATTTTTTTGAACAAACTTCTGGAGCAGCTTTTAGCCCATCCCTGACTGTTTGCCTTCAGTCTCCTCCAGCAGAGCATTACCAACCCTGACAGCATTGATTTTCAAATGTATGATTGCTGGTGAAATATTAAACCCTATTGATCTGAAATTCAGGATCGGCTGCCTGCGAGATCCTTTGAATATTTTGGGCATGGACAGTTTCATTTATCAGCTCTTCCAAGGGCAGAATAATGAGAGCTCCATCATGTCCCCGTTTGGAGATGGAGAGTTTCCCGTCAGATTACGGCATCTGCAATCTGGAGAAGTGTCCTCTGCATTATGTTTGCTAATTGGGCAATTTATCCTCCCTGGGAAGCTTTTCCATCCATTCCTCGGGACAAAAGCATCCATCTTTTCACCCACTGAAATTTCACAGCGTTCTCTTCTTCTTATGGAAGAAGTGATAGGAGGGTAATGAAGATTTCCATGATTAAACCAAAAATCAAAGAACTTAGCGCTGAAACAGAGCTTTTCTGGTGGGTTGGGATTTATGTTTGGAGATGGAGAGTGAGATTTGCCCCAAAAATGCTCCATGGAAAGAGCACAGTGATACAAAACACCCAATAAACTTTTCCTGAGTTCCCTCAGGGACACGGAAGGGAATCCTGCCTCGGATGTTCTTTAGAAACTCAGAAATGCACAGAAATAGTTTAAAAAAACATAAACCCAGCTCCTAAAGACTAAATTTCATGAGCATTGTACAAGATTGAATTAATAACTGAGACAATAATTTTAAATTTGGACTTTCTGGGCTGACTGAGACTAAACCAAACCCTTCATTTTTTCCCTCTCCACACTGAGTGTCTACCTGATACCAAATTTTTTTTTGCTTTGCTGATTTCTGCCACTCTTTTTTTTTTTTTTAAAGCAACTTATTTCACTAGGAAAACAACCTGACTTAATTCAGCTCCTTTACAATCATCTGATATCCCTCCACAGCAAAAAATGTTCACAAAAAAAATCTTCTTTTCCTTCTTCTTCTTTTTCCTTGCCTGTCAAGGTGCGATTTTGGTGTCACGAAGTGCTCATTGCCTCTCCAAACTAAGGTGACAGTATCCACAATGTTCTTCCACAGTCTCAAATATTCTCAGACTGGCCATCAAGAACTTCAAATCCATCTGTGTTAAACATGAATTTGCAGTCCTAAATAGAATCTTGGCATTATTTCCATAACACTGCCTGAAACTGGAGTAATTATGACCATAAATATGTTTTATCACCACAAAAAAAAAAAATCCCTCTTTACATTTTCAAGTACAGACACCATCAGGATGTTCTTAATTCCTATGTAGATTAAGCCTTTAAGAGATTCCAAGTTGAAAAACAGAACATTTTCACCATTAAGTGATTCCTTAACCCCAAAAAACCTGGATTCCTCCATAAATGGGGCTCTACATCCACCTGTATCCTCAGTTCATGCAGAATCCAACTGGCTGGGAAGGTGGAAGAACTTGAGGCTCAAATTAGAGAGGTTTTTTTTTTTTTGCATGGGTGCACCATGGGATCTTCTAGGAAGGAAAAATATCAGTGATAATGGTTTAACATCAAATATTTGTGTCTGAAGCCACAAATTTAGGCAAGAATTTTAGATTTTCTTTATTAAGAATTGTGTTTTCTAGTAATTCAGCAACTCTTTTGTCATATTAATATAAAGATTACTTTGTATAAGTCCAAACTCTGAACATTTTACAGATTTTTTACATATTTTTGTGTTAATATTTTTACGGGATGAAAATATTGGTTTTAAATTCCTGAAGTGTTCCTGGCAGAATCAGGAACTTGGCACTTCTCCATTTCCTTGTTTAGTGAGATAGAGATGGGCAGGCATTAAGACAAATCTTTCACAGATTTGGAATGGAATTCATTGCATACAAAAGTTGATGGCTGGAAAACCAGGGAATTTTTTGAGAGCGAAAAAATTACTGAGGCTCTGTGGTGAAAGTGTTTTGTTTTTTGACCTGAAATCTCTTAAAGTGTTAATCCACACAGGAGTTAAGAACATCCTCATTGTGTCTGTATCGAAAATGTAAAGAGGGAAATTTTTTTTGTGATAAAATATATTTTTATGGTCATAATTACTCCAATTTCAGGCAGCATTATGGAAATAATTCCAAGATTGTATTTAAGAATGAAAATTCATGTTTGACACAGATGGGATGGGCAGAGCAGTTTGGACCAGTAGGGCTGAGCCTTCAGCTGGGTGATGTCTTCAGGCACTGCTGCTGTCAGTTGTTGTTGGGTGAGGATCTCCCATCCTTTCTGTGGGATTTAATTCCAAATATCCCAGTGTCTGCTCTCCAAAGGCAGGGCTGATACCTTGGAGAGTTCAAAGCCCAGGCAGGGAAGCATTGGGGGAATAAAAAACCCAGTGGAGGACCCAGGCAGCCACGTAGGGGAAAGAACTGTGATCCCAGAAGCCCTGCTGGGATCTGAGGGAGCTTTCCTTTAACTGATCCTCAGCTCGAAACTCCTGATTGTTTTGCTTTAATGTAGAGGCAGCACAGACAATCCATCATCCCTCGTGTCATCTGGGTGTTTGGCTTTTTAAAATATTAATGAACAGTCTGGGCCCTCCTTTTGCTGACCACTGAAAACAGCCCCCAGTTCCCCTGGGGAAACCCCGGCTGATTCTTTAAGCCTGGGATTGAAATTCAGTCAAAGGTGGGGGTGAGTGGAAATCATTTGTTGTGTGACAGTGACACGAGGCAGCTCCTTTTTGTTTGCCAGAAAGATCAGGGATTCTGTGTCTATTTATTGTCATCAGCTGAGGTATTGATGGTCACCCAAAACTCTGTGGCTTTGGAGAGGGGAGGCAGCTGCAGATTTGGCAGAAGCAGCCCCTGAGTTGGAACAAGAAGGGCTTTGCTGGTTTTTGTTCAAAAAAACTCTGCACAGAACAAGGAAACTCCAGCTGGTCTGGCTGGGAATGGGAAGGAATGGCCAGGATGGCCCCAGATGATGGAGGATGGACATGCCAGAGAAGTGCAGCCCTATCTATCCCCTCCTTCTGATGTCATGGAATCCCAGGATGGCTTGGGTTGGAGGGGTAAAAAAATCCTTGATCAAAAATTCCTTGGTCCAAAAATCATCCAGTTCACCCCCTGCATGGACACCTCCCACTGTGCCAGGCTGCTCCAACCCCAGTGTCCAACCTGGCCTTGGGCACTGCCAGGGATCCAGGGGAATTTGGGAATTCCATCCCAGCCCTGCCCACCCTGCCAGGGAACAATTCCCAATTCCCAATATCCCATCTTACCTTTACTCCTTCAGTCTAAAACCATTCCCCTTGTCCTGTCCCTCTCTGCCCACATAAAAAGTTCCTCCCTCTCTTTTTTTCTAACCCCCTTTAGGTACTGGAAGGGATCTAAGGTCTCCCTGATCCTTCTCCCATGCAGGGGAACAATCCCAGCTGTGCCAGCCTTTCCTCCCAGCAGAGCTGCTCCATCCCTCTGCCCATCCTGGAGCCTCCTCTGGGCTCTCAGCTGCAGCTCCAGCTCCTCCTGGGCTGGGGCAGGGCTGGGGCAGCTCTGCAGCTCTCAGGGCTCTCACCTCTGGGGCACAATCCAAAACCCAATCCCAATCCCAGTCCAAATCCCAATCCCAATCCAAAACCCAATCCCAATCCCAGTCCAAATCCCAATCCCAATCCAAACCCCAGTCCCTTTCCTGCTGCTCTCTCCTCCCTGGATGCAGCCCAGGATTTCGATGGATTTTGGGGCTCCCAGCACTCACTGGTGGCTCCTGTCCAGCTCTTCACCCACGAGATCCCCAAATCCTTCCCCTCATTTCTGCTCCCAGTGAATTCTCCCCCCAGTCCGTGCTCCTGGCTGGGATTGCCCTGACCCAGGAGCAGCCCCTGGCACTGGGAATTGTGGAACTCCACGATGTTCCCCTGGGCCACTGCTCATGTTTGTGCACTTTGCAGTCTCCTGCCTCAGTCTGCAGATGACATTTTGGGTTCCTGACTCCTCCATCCAAATCCCTTCAGTGTTTGACACACACAGTGTCACCATCCAAAAAGTTTCCACATCAGATTTATTTCTTCAGGTCCTCCGAGCGGACAATTTTTCTTCTTCATGGAATTATTGACTCCTGCCTCAACACTCAGCTTTGGAGTCTCAATCAGTCCCGGCAGCCTCAGCAGACCCCACCTGTGGCTCCTCCACACATGGAGAGATGAACAGCAATTCCTGGTTCAAGGAATTCAAAGCACTGCCCTGTCATGGGAGAAAAATTTGGGAGAGGTCAATAGGACAAAAGAAGAAATAGCCAGTTATTGTTGAAACTCTAAATGGAGAACCTTAACATAACACAGTCTGCTAAAAATAATTGTTCTATTTCCTGAAAAGGTGATGTAAAATCTCAGAAAAATGCCAAAGTGGAAAGTTTTTTGGGAGAAGCTTAATTCTGGTGCAACTCCTCCTCTTTTAATGGTGATTGCTTTACAGGAAGGGAAAAAAAAAAGGTTTTCTGCTGGAGAACCCAACAAGAGTTTCAACAGGACTGAGTCTGCTAAGAAATCCCAAAATACAAAAAAATTGTCTTTTTTTCTTGTATAAATATCTTATTTCCAAAGAAGAAACAAACAAACAAAAAATTAAGTAAATAAATATGCATGCTTTTGGATAAACATAATTTTTCCAAGAAGAAAAAAAAATTAATATAAATAAATAAATAAATAAAATTTCCTAAAAATAGAAAGAAATAAATAAAAATAAATTCCTAAAAATAAATAAATAGATATAAATAAATAGTGCAACCTCTCCATTTAGCTGAGACTCTTTGTGACCTTGGCTCCCAGGGAGGTTTAACCTACTCTGATTAACTTTCCCATGTTATTCCATGAAATAAAACCAGTTTTGACACCCAGAGACTGAGGCATCCTAGGGATAACACAATAACCCCATGGAATCATTCCAAATTGAGTTGCAATAATTCATTTAGGTGACCATACAGATTTGTTATGTGGAATATGAAACATTGCAAAATGAAATCAATACAAATGTTTCTTGTTAATGAAGATAGACTGGGCTCTTCTGGGTGGGATTTGGACTCCATAGCACAGAAATCCGATTTGGATTCAGAATTCCAGAGTATCTGACTGCTTAAAAAATGAGGAAAACATTATTCTATAATGATATGGTTGGACAGCTGGGAAATTATATCCTGAATTTTGTTTCATGCTTTGCTCATTAAGAATGCAAGAACAGAGCAGCCAACAGCAACTGGAGCTTGGCTGTTTTCTTCCACAAGGGCTTCACCCTACATTTTTTGGGGGGATTATGGTTGGATTCTCTGTGAAATTCATCCTCCTGACATGGGTTTTGAAGGACGTGAATTTTCAATGGTGGATTTTTTTAAAACCTTACAAAATTTGATGCTGATTTATTCTTAAGAAAGACAAACACGCTCAAGTGTAACAAGTGACACGAGGAGAGGAAATGGCTTTAAGTTGCTCTGGGGGAAAATGATGCCTCAGGTTTAGCTTTTCTATTTTTCACATTCTGTGCTGCTTTAGTGGGTGGGTCTGAGATTCATACAAAGGGATGCTGAGCTCTGTGCACAGAGCAGAGACAAAACAATTCCTGCTCCAGCTGGGCACCAAGGACAAACGATCCAAATCTCAGCCCAGCAGCACAAACCCCGTGGGCTGGAGAGAGAAAAACAAGCAGGGTGGGACTGCCTGGGCTGGAGCTGGAATGGGACAATGAACTCCAAGGTGCCAATGGAGCAGAGCTGATCCCAGGGAGAGCCCCCGGGAGCGCTCGTGCATTTTGGGGCCATTTTGGGGCATTTGGGAGCAGCCCTGGCTGGGCTCTGGTGCTGCCCAAGGTGGATCCATGAGGAGATCCTTGATTAAATCCCGAATTTATTCTGTAGCTCTGCCCAGCTCTGCTCCAGCTCAGCTTTCCCAAGGCATCAGGTTAAGTTGAATATTATCAAAAAGAAAATCACAGAAAGGGTTGTAAAACATTGGAATGGGCTGCTCAGGGAATTCATGGAGTCACCATCCCTGGAAGTGTTAAAAAGTCCTGTGGATGTGGCACTCGGAGACATGGTTTAATAATGAACATGGTGGTGATGGTTGGATTTAAAGATCTTTTCCAGTGTTAACAAATTTATTCCATAAATGCAGCTGGATTTTTATTAGCAGCCAATCAACTCCATTTTAGATTCCCTGGAAAATCCCTGTGTTGCAGCATGGACATATCGAGGGTTTTTTGCTTTATTTCTGCTTGTACAGAAATTCTCTCAGTCTTTGTCTCAGAGGTTTTTGAGCCCAATCCAGAGAATTGGCAGAGTTGCATAAAGAAGATCTCTGGGAAGAAGGAAAACCCCAAACAATCATGGACACAACAGAAAATTTAACAGCAGGTCCTGCAGGTTGTCATCCCTTTTCCCATAGGAAATATGGAATGCCTTCAGAGTCAGTGCAGCATCAAATTTGGAATAAATTGTCTGAATTTAATTTATTTAGGGAACTCCAGATTGGGTCCTTAAAGCCCTGAGCAGAAACTTTTGATACGTTCAGCCAAGACAACATCAGGGCAAAAAATTGTGACTCCATGGGAGGAAAAGGAGCTCTTGGAATGTTACGGAGAGCTCTGGACACAGTGATTAAAGGAGGTTGAACTCCTTGACCTGGCAAATCAAATTGGTGACAGCTCACTAAGTTAAACTACATTAAAATTTATGACATTGAAGAAGAGAATCAATGTGTGAATAAAGCCTAAATTAGGAGACCTCTGGAGCAGGAGAAACAATCACCTGCAGGATTTCCAAACAAAGATTCCACATTCATTTGCTGGCCCCAAAATAATATTAAAGTCTCTTTGAAAGGGAGAGGAAAAGAGATAAAATGCCTCGGAAAAAAAAAAAAAAAAAACTTGCAAATGGTCATTAGAGGGAAAATCTGAGGAAGTTGCACGAAATAGCTGTAAATGAATTTTTGTAAATGGCTTTTCTGGCTTGGAGAAACGACCCCGTGACAGCAGCAACCTCTGAGCAGGGTTCAGGGCACTGGAAATTCAAACACCTCAGCCACAGTTCAGGTGTCAAGCAGGGCTTTGTGCCCTGCAAAACAAATTTATTATAGAGCTGAAAACTTATGATGAAAAGCAATGCTTACAGCTCCTTAAAGCACTTTGGAATTTCAATAATGATTTCTGAAATTAAAGGGATGCTGTCGAAGTAAAGTCATTTCTTAGAATAAAAACTTTAAACCTTTTTTTTTTTTTTTTTGCTAGCAACAGTCTTTTTTATTTCAGAACCGGGCATGGAAAACCATTTATTTTTCAGTGGCTTCACCTTTAATTTGTATTTTTATATCATTCATCCTGAACTAACAGTTTTATTTCCACTTTTTAGAGTTTTATTTCCATTTATTATCAACTCTGATGAAAATAAAGAAACTCTCTTAACCCTTCCCTATGTCACCTGTGTTTCCAAAAGTGGAAAAGCCAAAAATAAAGCACAGGGACTGACTCTTTAGAGACTTTGTACTCTAAAACTGCTTCTCCTTAGCTCTATTTCATAAATCAAAAAAAAAAGGGAACTGAAAAGCAGACACAAAGCCAACCCAAACCAACAAGAAGCACATCTACTCTGAAGTTAAATCAGAAATGGTCAAATATAACCCATAAATGCTTTCTCCTGCTTTTCAGTGCCACTAGAAATGTCCTTTCCTCATTACCTTGGCCCCCACTCTGACATGTAGAAACAGCAGCAGTTTCCACCTGCAGAATTTACCTTTATTTTATTCTTCCTCCAAAATTGAAGAGCTTCAAGAACCTTTGTTCACTTCCAGCATCTCTCCTTCCTCTCAAAAAGATAAAAATTATTGAAAGCTTGGACGTTCACCACACATTTAAGGGCAGATTTCCCAGTAATCCTTTGGAATCCCATTAAATATCTCCATGCATCCAAGTGGGTGACAACAACAACCCCACAGTGGCAAAACAAGCTGCTATTCCTGGCCAAAGGGAATTCCTGGGGGTTGTTGTGGGTATTCCACTTGGACTGGAGATGGGATTATTCCCACAGTGTGTGAGTTCTGGGGACAGTCTTGTGCTTGCAGCAGGAGCAGGGTTTGAAATCCACTGGTGTGGCTCTGATTTTTCCACTCATGGTCAGGACATGAGATCCGTGGGTTTTTCCATTTTCCCAGTTTCCACTGGTCTTCTGGGAGAGCTCCTCAGTGCTGCCTGAGCCAGAGGGACCCTGAGAGCAGAGCTGGTGGCTGTAACAAGAAATAAATTAAGAATTGATGCCACTTTGACTGAATCCACTCGCATCTAAGCGGCACCTCCGCAGTGCCGAAGGGATCCCTCAAAATGATGGATGAAAATCCAATAAAGATTTCGGAGCCAGGAGGGGACAGGAGCCAGGAGGGGACAGGGATTTGTGTGACTGCAGCTCTGCCACCGAGCCAGCCTCTGCTCCATGGACATCCCAGGACCTCCTGGGTTGGGATGAGACCTGGGGTGGGTTGGGAAACGTACAATCCAGGCCTGGCAGGGTGCAGAGGGTGAGTTTGTTGTGGGGATTCTTTGGAAAGGTGATCTCAAGGTTTTACCTTGGTTTTAAACTGCCAGAGAGCAGTGTTAGATGGGAGATTGGAAACTGGGAATTGTTCCCTGGCAGGGTGGGCAGGGGCTGGGATGGAATTCCCAGATTCCCCTGGATCCCTGGCAGTGCCCAAGGCCAGGTTGGACACTGGGGCTGGAGCAGCCTGGCACAGTGGGAGGTGTCCCTGCCATGGCAGGGGTGGCACTGGGTGGGCTTTGAGGTCCCTTCCAACCCAGCTATTCCATGATTTTATGAAAGTATTCCCATTTCCTCTTAGCTGCTCAATCATCTCCCTCTCCTATGCATATGGTGTTCCTAACTTGTGTCCCTGTCAGAGTTGAGACAGTCACAATACAAAGCAACACTCCATTTTCAGAAGCCTTCAACCCTGGTTTTATTCTAGCATGCAAGCTTTTTGTACATTCTTACAAAACTCTTAAGTTTCAACTTAACTCATTGGTCAGGAAAGACAAACTGTTTATTGGAACAGGCAGTTGCAGGTTTCTCTTATTTCTCCTTCTTTCTTTCTTGGTTTCTGTGTCAATGACCTTGGTGGAAAATTCTTTCAGGGGTAAACATGGATCCTGTGATGAAACTTCTCCCTGGCTCACAGAAGTTGCTGTAAAGCCTCTTCCACATGCCCCAGTGCATCCCAATTCTTGCCCACTCATTCCTGTACCTCCCTCTCTCTGATTTTTCCATTCAGCTCTCAATCCAGTTTCAGACTTGTGCTCTCTCCTTTATTTTTGTCCCTAATTCCTCCCTAATTTCTCCCCAAAATTCCACTCCCAAAAGCAGGTCAGCTCAAATTATACCCTGCATGGTTCTGTCCCCTTTTCCCATGACCTTTGGCCAAACTGGGTCCAGGAGCAGAGCTGGTCCCTGGCCACCAACCGGGGATGGGTGCCACGTGTCCATCCCGCTGGGAACTGTCCACCAGGAGCCGGGTGCTGAAGGATCAGAGCACGGGGACATCCCACATTCTGCTGCCACCAAAACTGCTGGGACATGCAGAGCTTTATCTTCTTTTTTGCCAAGATCAGGATTAAATGTGTGAGAGGGAATTATCAGTGTTTATCAGTTCTTGTCTCTGTTACAGCCTCACAAACCCTGAGTTCTGCAGCACTTCACTCCAACAAACTCAAAATGGAGCCCATCTCTCTCTCTGCAAGGCCTTTTAAGGATCAACTGTCCAATTAAGAAATGACACCTCAATTATTTTCAATTTTAACCCAATACCCAACCAGCCGTGCCCGCCATGGGGACTTTTTTATCCAATTGCACAAAACCACCCAAACCCCTGGAGAAGGAGGAGAAGGAGAAGGAGCAGCCTCCACCCTGAAACCTCCATCATGCTTTCTATCTATTCCTGCATTCTAAACCCTTAAACTCTGAGTTTCCCACCCTGTGCTATCACACACTTCCATTCAAACCCCACACCTGCAATCTCAGTTTTATTATTGAATTTTGGGAGCTTCTCCACAGCCCCAGGTCAGTGCAGAGTTCTCCTGGGTGTCAGTGCCTGGCAGCACAGAAAGTCCCACATTCTCAGCACCCAGGGTTCCAACAGGGACAGAGGGAAGAATTCTCTTCAGTTTTCCTTTCAGTTTTTTCCTTTCAGTTTTTTTCCTTTCAGTTTTTTCCTTTCAGCTTTTCAAGTCCTGGGAGAGCTCTCCAAGAAATGGTGCCTGGAAGTACATGCAGCCTCTTCCCAGAGAAGGGGAAGAGAAATGAAAAGATCCTTTACTGAAGTGTCTCCCCAAATGTTCAAAAGTTTGTCTTCACAACAAAAATTGAGGAAAATTTACCCCTGGAATTATTTCATTGCCTCTTAAGGGGTTTTCTTATTTAAAACAACTTCTCCAGGATCTCATTATCCTTTTGTAAATCCTTAATTTATTATTTCTTAGGGATTTTTTAGCAGCTCAGACCTTGTCATCAGGTGGTGATTGCATGGCAGCTCTTTACATGGAGTTTCTGCTAAGAAAATGGAAATTAAAAGGTTAATTCTTCTTGTGTGTGGCTGGCACAGCATCGTGTTGTGCCCAAATATTCTTCCCTTCCCTGTTCCTCCAAAAGGCTGAGTTCTTAATTTAGAGAAAAAATAATAACAAACTGGATTTTTCTGCCAGCATCTCTTCCTGATCTTTGCGACATCCATGACAACAAGCTGGAACATTCTGGTGACTGAAAAAAACATTTTTCATCTCTGGGATTTTAAATATTCCATTTTGTTGTTACAATATGGGATCAAATGTCTCACTTTCCCTGTCATGGCCTGCACAAAGTTTGGTGTTCCCATTCCATGGCAGAGATCCAAATCTCTGATGAAAAGACACCTTTTCTGACCAGTACTTTATTTTTTTTAAAAAGTTCAGTCCTGCCAGCATCAAGGAAGAACCATTTCATTTATTTTTTTATTATTAATGCGTATTCCTGCTAAGCTGTTCTTCTGCCATGGGACTCTCCCAAATGGAAAGGCTGGACAGAAATCCTGTTCTCCCCAGGATTTTTCAGTCATTGATCCACGTTCAGCTACATCAGCTTCCAATACTTTTGCTTTCCAGTGTGTTTGTTTTGCCTACTGAATTTTTCAGGACACTCATTTCACCTGGGGATATTCTATTGAATACTTGGGGGCCAGGGCTGAGATAAAGAGTTGAGTGTAGGCACTTTATGAGGAACTTTGGAAGTTGTTTTATATTTGTGTGAGGAGAGGTTACTCTTGTTCATTTATCCAATTTATAAATCACAAAAATTTTATCTTTTTAAATTTATAACACAGTTTTTCTATGGATCCTTTCAATGTAGGAGAAGTCCACAGGCAATTTCTTGAGTAAAAATTTCTCAGTTTTACTTTAGCCCCATTTTACTAGACAAAACTCCAAAGTTCTGTCTGGAGACCTGTAAAATTTTTCAGTCAGGATTTGTGTTATTCCTAAGAGAAGGCTTCAAGAGAAACCTGGAAGAGAAGGAAATGTGATTCCTCCTTGCTCGATCCTCCTGAATTTCGAACTGCACGGGATGGAAGTTCTCATAAATAATTCCACCCCTGATTTTTAGGCTCAGCCATTTCAGGGAGGAGCTCCCTGGGGAATGGGCATAGCCCCAAGGTTGCCAGAAATCCAGGAGATTTTGGATACCACTCCCAGGGATTCCCAAGGTGGAATTTTTTGGGGGTCTGTGCAGTTGGATTTGGATGATCCTTGTGTGTCTCTTCCAACTCAGGATATTTCATAATTCTATGATTCTCTGGTTTCTTTAATCTGCCCAGCTCACAAGGAACTTGTCTTGTAATTAATGAGCTCAAAATCCCTTCTCCACCTCAGTCCCACAGTCGGAGAATGCTTTAAATTAAACATTTTATGGAAAACAAGGACTTGGACTTCTGCCTCTGGTGCCACCGGGGCAGCCACTTAATGTTGTTAAACCACACCAAAAAAAAAAAAGTTAATTGAATGACAATTTCTAAATTTAATAGATGTGGATCTTCACTTGGAACTGGCTGGAATTACCTTGAGTCCTAGGGAAAGGTTACCCATTAACTCCTGAGCTCTGATTGGAGGATTCCAATATTGGGATTTCATTAGCAAGATTTATAGGAGCATTCGGTGGCCGCTGTAGTCATGATTGTTATCATTACACAATCAGAGAAATATTTTCTATATTTTCTGATTAAAGTCCAATTTTTTTCTGAAATTCTAATGTTTGTGAAGAAGGCAGCCTGATTTAATGACAAGTTGTGACTGCAATATTATAACAGCAGCTCTTCTTTGTTTGTCCTGAACCCTACTGACACAAATTTCATCAATCCTAATTTCAAAAGGCCAAATTCTGATGCTTTTAAAGAGCCCTCAACAAGTCCAACCAGTTTAGAGAGGAAAAGGTTGTTTGATCCAAAAGAGGGATGCTCAGAG
>QUSF01000233.1:135220-154019 GCA_003676055.1 Chloebia gouldiae | reverse complement strand
TGCTGCCAAGGCCACCACTAACCTATGTCCCCAAGCCCCACATTCACACAGCTTTCAAATCCCTCCAGGGATGGGGCCTCACCACTGCCCTGAGCAGCTGTGCCAGGGCCAGACAATCCTTTTGGGGAAGGACTCTTCCCAATATCCACCATGACCCTCCCCTGGCCCAGCCTGAGGCCGTTCCCTCTCCTCCTGTCCCTGTTCCCTGGAGCAGAGCCCGACCCCGCCGGCTGTCCCCTCCTGTCAGGAGCTGTGCAGAGCCACAAGGGCCCCCCCTAGCCTCCTTTCCTTGTTTTGCAAAATCTAAAACTTCACTTCCAGGGTCAAGGAAGACACGAGACGCCAAGCACATATAACAGCCAGGAGCACAGTGAAACAACCCTGATTCCCAGAGGAACAGCCCTGGGGGGTTTGTGAGCTCTGCCCACCCAGGGGACCTGCTCAGCAGCTCCTCCCTGACACAGCTGGAATGAGCCCATGGAAGCAGTGAGTATGGAGCATGAAGGACACAAGCAAGACAAACTCTTGGGGTCAGCTGCCCAGATCCCAGTGCCGGTGGCACTCCATGCCAGCCCACTTGCCTCTTGGCCAGGGTGATGTTGTAGTAGCTGAAGAGGGCTGGCCAGTGCCTGAAGGAAAGCTTCCTCCAGATCTCCTCATCCTCTGCTCCCCAGGTAACCTCTCCTTCGGTTCCCAGCTCCACCTGCCCGTTCCCTCTGCCCTCGGGCCCCTGGGCCCAGGTGTGCTGGTTGGGCTCCAGCCCCGCCTTCTGCTCCCGCTGCTGCGTCTGGTTCTCCGACAGCTGGATGGGCTCCGATGGGAAGACTGAGAGGTCTATCTTGGGGTCCCCAGCAGGCAGGACCCCTCCAGGAACGGGCATGGGAGGCAGACCTGCGTCCCCCAGGGGACTCTGCTCGGTGACCTGGGATGTGAGGTAGGTGCGGAGCCCAGCAGGATCCGTGTAAACCAGGATTCCGATCCAGATCACTGTCCCGGCCTGTCAGGAGGAGCAGAGACACGGCTGCCTTCAGTGCCACCATCACTGTCCCCTGCCTGAGCAGGAGGAGCAGAGACACAGCTGCCTTCAGTGCCACCACCCCGTCCCCTCCCTGAGCAGGAGGAGCAGAGACACGGCTGCCTTCAGTGCCACCACCCCATCCCCTCCCTGAGCAGGAGGAGCAGAGACACGGCTGCCTTCAGTGCCACCACCCCATCCCCTCCCTGAGCAGGAGGAGCAGACACGGCTGCCTTCAGTGCCACCACCCCATCCCCTGCCTGAGCAGGAGGAGCAGACACGGCTGCCTTCAGTGCCACCACCCCGTCCCCTGCCTGAGCAGGAGGAGCAGACACGGCTGCCTTCAGTGCCACCACCCTGTCCCCTCCCTGAGCAGGAGGAGCAGACACGGCTGCCTTCAGTGCCACCACTCTGTCCCCTGCCTGAGCAGGAGGAGCAGACACGGCTGCCTTCAGTGCCACCACCCCATCCCCTGCCTGAGCAGGAGGAGCAGAGACACGGCTGCCTTCAGTGCCACCACTCTGTCCCCTGCCCTGCCTGAGCAGGAGGAGCAGACACAGCTGCCTTCAGTGCCACTGCTCCATCCCCTGCCTGAGCTGAGCCACGGCACCCCAAACACAGGTACCCCACATTTCCTGCAGCCTCACTCCCAGCACTCCTCCTTGGAGGAGATCTGGAGCACTGCCCAGCACACACAGAACCTGGACACCACTTTTCTGTGATCCATGTGATGGTCAGAACCCAAATTCTCTCCCCAAACGTGCAGCACGAAAGAGACTCGGTGGTGGCAGCTGGGGCCAGCACATCTGGCACCTCCAAGCAAGGATGGAAAGGCTTTTGGGATTTTGGATCCACACTAATGCAGGACCCACTGCTCTGGGACCATGTGGAGATTGAACTTATACTGCCAGTGTTGGCTGACCGGGCTGGGAACACAGACATCCCTGAAATTCAACTAGAGACATCCAAAACAGAGACAGAGGGGAAAAGCAGGAGCAGAACTGGTGTGGCCGCAGCAGCTGTAAAGAGTGAAACCTTGAGCAAAGCACCTCCCAAATGCCTTCAGTCCACATGTGCAGAACAAACTGTGACTTTGTAAAATCATCTCAAGACTCAGCCAGCCTTGGCAATCTGCTTCTGCATCCCACGGGGCAGCGCCAGACTCGTGTTGGAAGCAGGACACGGAGGTGTGTCACGCTGGGTGGGGGTGGCTGGCTGGCACGGTGGGCAGGGCTGCCAGCCTGGTGGAGGTGGGTGTCTGGCAGGGCTGCCAGCCTGGCTGTTTGGGTGCCAGCCTGGCTGTTTGGGTGCCCAGTGGGGCAGACAGGGGTGCCATCCTGGTGGTCTAGGTGCCCAGCAGGGCAGGCTGGTTGCCATCCCAGAGATCTGGTTGCCATCCCACCGGTCTGGTTGCCATCCCACCGATCTGGTTGCCATCCCACTGGTCTAGGTGCCATCCCACTGGTCTGGTTGCCATCCCATTGCTCTGGTTGCCATCCCATTGCTCTGGGTGCCATCCCACCGCCCTGGTTGTCATCCCAGCACTCTGGTTGCCACCCCAGCACTCTGGCTGCCACCCCACCGCTCTGGTTGCCACCCCAGCACTCTGGTTGCCACCCCAGCACTCTGGCTGCCACCCCAGCACTCTGGTTGCCACCCCACCACTCTGGTTGCCACCCCAGCACTCTGGCTGCCATCCCACCACTCTGAGTACCATCCCACCGCTCTGGCTGCCACCCCAGCATTCTGGCTGCCATCCCACCACTCTGAGTACCATCCCACCGCTCTGGCTGCCACCCCGCTGCCTGGGTGCCCACGTACCATGATGAGGCGCTGGGCCAGGCGCGTGCGGGCGAAGAAGTAGATGACGCGCAGGCGCTTGGGCAGGCGCAGGTTGCGCAGCGAGGACGGCTGCAGGGTGATGGTGTGCGGCGTGTGCGGCGCGTGAGGCGCTGCCGGGCGCGGCGCCGCCGGCCGGGCGCGGCACGGCGCCTTGGCCAGGCACGACTCGGCGGGCAGCCGCTTGTTCAGGTCGGCCAGCTGCAACGGGACAGGGAGGGGTGAGGGCCGAGAGCCGGGGGGATCCCTGCGGAGCCGGGGGGGACCCCTGGGGAGGGATTCTTGCCCCAGGGTCGTGGCGGCGACTCCCTGGGGGCTCCTGCCAGCCACTTACCCCAGTCAGCACATTACAGACTCAGGGAGTCGTGGAATGGTTGGGATGGAAGGGGCCTTACAGCCCACCCAGTGCCACCCCTGGATGGGCAGGGACACCTCCCACTGTCCCAGGCTGCTCCAGCCCCAGTGTCCAGCCTGGCCTTGGGCACTGCCAGGGACCCAGGGGCAGCCACAGCTGCTCTGGGCACCCTGTGCCAGGGCCTGCCCACCCCCAGAGAGGAGAAGTTCTTCCTAATGTCCAACATAAACCTTTTTTCTGTCAGTTTGAAGACGTTCCCCCTTAACCTGTACAACATCTCTCTCCATCTTTCTTGTGGGCTCCCTTCAGGTCCTGGAAGGCCACAGGTAGGTCTCTAAGCTTTCCTTCTCCAGGCTGTGTAATCCCAATTCTGTCAGCCTTTCCTCACAGCAGAGCTGCTCCATCCCTCCAATCAACTTGATGCCTCCTCTGGATTTGCTCCTACAGCTCCATGTCCTTCCTAAGAGTGTCTTTTCTCTCAAGTGCTCTGTTCCCACCCCCTGTGTGTGTAACCATGCAAGTACGGAACAGAACCTTAACAGCTCAGGACGAGAGCAAACAGCCTCAAGCTGACCACAGAAAGTTTAGGTTAAATATTGGGAAAAATTGCTTCTTGGAATGGGCTGTCCAGCCCTGGCCCAGCTGCCCAGAACAGGGGCAGAGTCCCCATCCCTGGGGGGATTTAACAGCCATGTGGAGGTGGCACCTGGGGACACGGGTCAGTGACAGCCATGTGGATGTGGCACCTGGGGAGGGTCAGTGACAGCCATGTGGGTCTGGGGACACGGGTCAGTGACAGCCATGTGGCTGTGGCATCTGGGGACACGGGTCAGTGCTGGTGCTGGGCAATGGTTGGACTCCATGACGTGAAAGGCCCTTCAAAGCCCAGTGAGTTTGTGACTGTTCTGTTCCTCTCTGGGAAGTGGGATGCTGGGGCTGTGCCTCCCCTCCGTGCCCCTTGCCCACCTCCATGCGGCGGATGTCAATGGACAGCACCGTGGTGAAGAAGAACATCTGCAGGAAGAAGTCAGACACCAGCCCCACCACGGCGAAGAGGCAGAACTCCTGTGGGTGGGACACAGGGATTAGCTCCCCCTGCACCTCAGAACGAGGGACACCCAGCAGTGCTTCACTGACAAACCCCCTGATCCACCTCTTGTGCTGGCTCAGAGTTCAGGGCTGGATGAGTCCAGGTGACAACCCAAGGATATTTATTCTAATTTGCATTCTTTGTTCTTTTTGGCCACAATCCACCAAAACCCTGGGACTCTGCTCCCAGGGAACAAGGGACAGGATGAGAAGAAAAGGCCTCAGGTTGTGGCAGGGGAGATTTAAATTAGAAATCAGAGAAGATTTCTTCCCCAAAAGGGGCTATTAGGCATCGGAACTGCCCAGGGCAGGGGTGCAGTCCCCGTGCCTAGAGGGATTTAACAGCAGTGTGGCTGTGGCACTGGGGTCCATGGGTCAGTGGTGGCCTTGGCAGTGCTGGGGAACAGCTGCACTTGGTGGTCTCCAAGGCTTTTCCAAGCCAGCAATTCCCTGACTCTGACCCTGCTGCCCAGTGCCTCCCTGCAGCGCTCAGGCCCTGTCCTGCCAGCCCCTCTCACCTGGATGGCCGGGACCAGGGTGAAGTAGCCGATGAGGATGATCCCCAGCTCCGTTGCCATGTTCTTCATGATGGACCAGCTCTCATTGCTCAGGCCTGGGAAGGGCAAGGACAGCTCAGGGGAGCCTCTTCACTGTGCCAGACATGAACACAGCAAAAGGAGCAGCATTTCCCCTCTTTAAAACCAGGAATTCACAGGCAACAGGCCAAAAAGGTCCTTCCAGGCTAAAATTCCCAAGTGCAAAGGCCCACCGGAGTTCTGGGTCTCGTTTCCCAGCTAGGATCCATACCACTTGTATTTTTAAAACTAAAATCAGCATTGCTCTAGAATCTCTTCTCCCTGATGTTTAGAAACAGCTTTGAAGATTGCAAATCCCATTTATCCACGGTGTGAGCACACTCGAATCCTTCCACAGGCACACAGCATTTATAGAACGGAAAAGATAATTTTGTCACACATTCAGGGGAATTTTGTAGGACCTGTGTTCTGCACTTCTGGTATCTATGACCTGAGGACAGTGCTCAGTATGCACACCAGGAGATCCATCTCTCCCTTACTAATATTTTTTGATATTTATTTAGCCTGTTTCAGCCAACAATCCCAACAAGCAGAGCCCACAACAACAGCATTATGTCCT
The DNA here is from genome assembly GCA_003676055.1 of Chloebia gouldiae. NCBI lineage: Eukaryota > Metazoa > Chordata > Aves > Passeriformes > Passeridae > Chloebia > Chloebia gouldiae. Next base: position 148,566 of record QUSF01000233.1, on the reverse strand, counting down.
TGGAATTGCAAACAAAAGGGTGTACCACTCACCTTGTTTCCTTCCCAGACCTGAATGAGGCCATTCCCCCTCTCCCAGCCCCTGGCTCTCCCCACTTTTCCCTCTCTGTAGTCTCCCAGAGCAGGATCCCACCTTGGGCGATGCGGAGCTTCACCTCCAGGTCCACGGGCGTGGACACAACGGACTTGGTGAGGACCAGCACGTTCTCCAGGCCAATCACCACCACCAGGTATGGGAATATCTCTCTGGAGGAAACAGAGGCACAGCTGAGGAGGACATCCATGGGGAAAAAGAAGGGAAAGAGGCAAGTGTGGAGCAAACACAGCCCTGGGAGTCAGGTGAGGTGAGGAGACACCACCCTGTGCCCCAACCCCTTCCCTCAGTGTCGCACTGCACACAGAAAAGGTTTGTGCTTCCTCTGCCTTGGGCAGAAATCGCCATTTTTGGAAAACTGTAGGAATTCCTGAGAAATGCCCATTGTGGAGCACCACTAAATTAATCTTAGTGCTTCCCAGGGACAGAGCTCTCTCCTCTCCAGCATCAGGCACAGCAACAGAGAGGGACCTGGAACACCCTGTGAGGGACTGGGGGGTGGCTGCTCACTCATCAGGGAGGGGCAGGGAGCGTGTCCCACCTCCCTTAGGGACCATCCCGTTCCACCCCTGCCATGGCAGGGACACCTTCATTGTCCCAGGCTGCCCCAAGCCCTGTCCAGCCTGGCCTTAGGCTCTGCCAGGGATGAGGCAACCACAGCTGCTCTGGGAAATCCATTCCAGTCCCTCACCGCCCTCACAGGGAAAGATTTCTTCTGTCTGTCTCACCTAAAGTTCCCCTCTTTCAGTTTGAACCATTGCTCCTTGTCCTATCACTGTAGTTCCTGATGAAGAATCCCTCTCCAGCTTCCCTGAAGGCTCCCTCAGACACTGGAAGGGGGAATGTCAGTGAATGTCCCCAGCAAGTGAAAAAACCACCAACACAGATGAGCCTCTCGTGGGCAGCTTCTTGCTCATGCCCGAGAATCCAAAATTCAGCAAAAGCAACTCAGGCCTGCCTTTAATGAAAGCATTTTCAGCTGGTAACCCCCGTGAGCCCTCCAGGCAGCACCAGCACAGGACAGAGATGGGAGACGAGCTCCTTGGGAATCTCTGAACAGACAGAACGGAGCTCCTGCAGGAGGGGGCTGTGGGAGAGCCTGCTCAGCTCCAGAATAACGTGTTATCCCAGCAATTCCTCCTGCCTCGGGCACCCAGAAGCTCAGCAGTAAGGAATGCCAGGAGGTCTGGCCAGCAGAGGAACACATCCCCTGCGGCCCCGACGGTGACCGGGCCTCAGGAGCCGGTTCCAGCAGGAATTCCCCGGCAGTGCCCGGCAGGGCTGGCACGTACCCGCCGTTGAGCGTGGGCGTGAGGCCGAAGAGGGTGCAGAGCCCCACGGACATGAGCAGGGAGCTGAGCACCGTCACCACCGCCGCCAGCGCCAGGCCCCACTTGGACTTCACCATGTCGATCTTGCCTGCAAAACAGCCCCGGGCAGGTCAGCAGGGCAGCACACGGGATGGACACGGGGGGGACACAGGTGGGGACCACACGCCCGTCCTGACCGGCCCCAGCAGGTCACAGCACGGCCCCAGCCCAGAGGGAAGGTGCTGCAGTGCTCAGTTCTGAAATGCAGCTCCCACAGCCTCCCAGGACGAGGTGGGACAGGGGACAGTGCTGGTTCACAGCTCACAGCAGTCCCAGCACTGCACCGAGGTGGGAAAAGCCAAACTGAAATGTGGCCAGAGAGGTCTAAACCCAGCAGCTCAGAACATGTGTCTGATCTGTCTGATAATGGAGGAAGCAAACTGGGAAAAAGGCATTCCTGTGGGCATCTAAGGGTGCACAAGGCAGAAAACACCTTGGAAGATATCAAAGAATCGTGGAATAGTTTGGGTTGGAAGGGACTTTAAAGATTGTCCCATTCCACCCCCTGCCACGGAAAGGGACCTTCCACTATCCCAGGCCTTGGACACTTCTAGGGATAGGGAAACACCTCCAGCTGGGAGGTGGATCACAAGGAATAACCGCACACTGGCTGAGAGGGGCAAACAAGCAGCACCAGGCAAACAGTTCCTAATTCTCTCCCTGCCAGTTCAGGGCAGAATTCCGACACCACCTTCCTGCTGGAACGGGTGGGAAGCGCAGGGGTGCTAGACAGGAGCCTGCAGCCTGCCCCCAGCCGGGGCCCCCAAACCTACGTGTGGAGAAGTAGATGTAGGCGAAGAGGATGATGTAGGTGGTGACGAGCGGGATGAGCTCGGCGATGCCGATCTCCTCCTTGAAGTGCACGTGGACCACGCTCTCCTCCCGCAGGCTGCAGTTGGGGCTGGGGTGCAGCAGCTTCAGGCGGGAGCGCAGGCTGCCCAGGAACCTGGGGAACAGCGGCGCCTCGCTCAGCTTTCCCGAGAGGAAAGCTGGCAGCTCCTGCAGGAGCACTGCAGGAGGGAGCTCCGGGGGCTCACGTGCACCAGCAAAGCATGGCTCTCTCCAGGCCTTCCTCCCAAGCCTGCTCCTTGCTGGCCCCAACCACCCAGACCCTGATTTCTACAAAGGTCTGCTGGGCTGACTCACCAAAACTCTGTTTAAAGCAAAGGCTTGATAACCACAATCTGGGCCTGTGGGACAGAGCATGCCACGGCCTGAAACGCTCCCAGAATTTTGCCAGAATTACAGAATTCTGTATAAAAATGGCTGATGGAAGGTGCCACACAATGGCCCTCAGGGCTCAATGCTGTGGAAGTTGAAACTCCTGTGCTGCCAAATCCATCTCAGCATCCCTTGGGGAATTCTGTGCAGCTCAGAGTCCTCAGGTCCACTCGATCCACACCAGTTTGGCCAACATTGCCAAAGTGTTTTCACCAGGTGAACCAGTGCTTACTGGAAAGCAAACCAGTCTGTGTACGAGTGGGTCACAGCAGAGCCACTGGGCCCTGGCTGCCACAGGAACTCCCCCTGGCAGCTCTGGATGCCACAGACACCGCTTGTGAAGAGGAGCTGAGAACTGAGAGCATTTTACTGCCATAAAGCACAGCAAGCTTTCTCCCCAGAAAAGCGCCTTCAGAGAGACGAGATACCCTAGAGGAAAAGGAGGGCAGAGAGAGCGGCGGGGAAAGCAGCAGCGGTGGCAGAGCAGGGCTCACCTGGAGTCGTAGCGCTGCAGCCCCAGGGTGACGGTGTAGGACACCACGCGGCGCCGGTTGTACAGGCTGACCCCGCTGTACCTGCCGGGCAGCCCGAAGAGCAGGTCTGCAGGGACAGGGGCGAGGGTGCCGTCAGGGAACAGCACCCATGGGTGCTCCCTGCCGGCAGCACCAGCGGGAGTCCCTGCTCCCATCCCTGCTCCCATCCCGTGGGATATCCCGCACTTCCCGGGCTCCGGGGAGACCCCATGGACGGGGTCACACCGAGCTCACACTTTGGATGTTCAAAAACCACCTTTAAAGCAAACTTCTTTTAGGGTTACAAGCCCCTTTTCGGACGTGTAATACAGTACATCACACACTGCCAGATCTCTGGGGTTCCTTTAAAAGGAAAGGATCCAACCTGGGTTTAAACCAGCATTTCTTCCGGCATTATGGAATGATCCCGGGCATGGTCAGAGGGTTTCTTTATAGTTAAGAGATAAAAATAATTTTATGATATCCATTGTCAGCTTGGGCTGTGTGCAAGGAATTAAAACAAACACTGGAGCAGGATGAATATTGATTTATCTGTGACAATGAGACAGCCTTTGAGCGTGACAGAGGGAAAAGCAGACTGGAGCATGTGTAGAGTGAGAGGAACAAAACCCTGCTATTTTTTCCTGCAGAAAGAAGCCTGACTGAGTGATTTGTTCACTTCTCACAAATACAGCTCAGGGCTTCAATACACATATGAAATGAGAGACAACAAAGACTGAGCAGCTTCGGCTGCTGTGAATGAAAAAATACTGCCCAAAATGCCACTGTCAGCAGCCCAGGTGTTGGGATTAGTGAGGATGGAATAACAATGAAGCTGTAGGCAACTCTCGGCTTCCCTGGCTCTCCAGCCCCTCACCTTTGAGAGTGGCTGACGTCTGCAAGGTCTTTGGTTCATGCTGGTGGATGGTTTTGATGATATCTGGGTCGGCATTGAAGCGCTCGCGGTCGTTCTGCCAGAAGTTGCCCGGGGAGAGCAGCAGGCAGCCGTGCTCTGGGAGCAGATTCCGCAGCTTCCTGAGGCCGGGCAGCAGGTCTGTCACCTGCAGACAAACCTCCTCCAGGCTCCTGACCCCCGAGCTGAAAGGCAAACACAGCCCTGTGGGACCCACCCAGGCAAAGGCGAAGCTTTTGGAGAGGAGCGTCCCTGGCACCTGCATCAGGTGTGGCTGCTCTTCCTCCTCACAGCTGAGAGCAGAACTGGGGCTCCCCGGAACAGTCAGCAGCTCCAGAACTCCATCACCATTCCTGGGGGCTCCTGGCCCCACAGCTCTTGCTCCTCACCCATCTCCAGCACCACACTTTCACTTCCACATTTAAGACACTTCCACCCGCCGAAGAAACTCTCTCAGGAATTCTTCCAGTCCTCAAACCCCTCTCTGCACCTCTCTCCACGCATGCAGTGTATGTTTTACAGGAGTCCTGGTCAGCCCTCCTGAGATGGATCCTTTGAGGTGCTCTAAAAGGCAGCCAGGATTCAATGCCTGCACCTGACCGTGTGTCCGAACTCCTCTGCACTGTGTGGAAAGCAGCGCTCCCGAGAGCGCAGGACTGCACACAGGTGTACCTGGAATGAACTGGAACCATCCTCAGCAACCACCAACTCAAGCAAGCCCCAGCCTGGCTGTACAACAGGCCCTGGGGGGAAGGGTGAGTGCCAGAGCAGCTGCTGGGAGGGACATCTCGGGGTCTGTGGTGCTGAGGTGACCCCGAGTGTGAAACTCCTCATTCCCAGCCCCGCAGCCAAGGAGGGAGTCTGGAATTCACAGCATCGGCTTCTCAAGGCTGTTGATTTTCCTTTATCTGTAACATTCTCTCCCTGACCTGCCGAGCTCTGGCCAGCAGCTCGGCCATGCCATTCTGTCTGCCCCTTCAGGGCGGTGTTTCTATTTTATACTAAAATCCATGTGTACTGTGTTTACAATAATGTGCCAATATCTATCATCTATGTTGGACAGTGTGTCTCTACCTTAAACCATCAGAAAAGTGTCACCATCACACCAAGACATGGAGGACAAGGAGAAGATGAAGGAGGTCAAGAACATGCCCGAATTCCTCCCTCTTGTCCCCCTGAACCCCATTCTAAAAAGCCCCAAAATTCTGCTTTTTCACCCCGTGTCAATTAAGTTATCACACTACTCAAACCCTTGTGGTTGTAATTCCTCACAGAGTTGGCAGCTTTTTCCATGGGCTGAAATCGAAGCCACAGGGGTTTTTGACTTTGTGCCAGGGTCTGGAGCCAGCCAGGGCAGCCAGAGGGGTGTGCTGGACTCCAACAGGACACACAGGGGTAACAGGACGTGTCACCCCAGCAGGAGCTGCCTGGCACCTGCTCGGTGATCAGACAGTGCAAGGGCCTCACAGGAGTTACTGCTATTGTCTGCCAGGAGTTATTCTGCCTCCACGGGGTTAACACTGCTCTGCTATCTCCCAGCTGCCCAAAAACACCTCCCTGCTGACGTGAGGCCTGGGAGACACCTCACCAAATGTCCCCGAAACAGAAACCTTCTGTACATCTCCCTGGACAGCCTTCAACATCCTAAATTGACACTGGAGCTCAGAGCTCTTCAAATACTCCCAAGGATGCTAAAAAGCGAAATGTAGGTTTTAAAAATAGAGAAGTTAATTTAATTAGCTTTAATAGAAAAAGTATTCTCTGTTACACCACCAAACTGTGTTTATGGCTACTTGGGGAAAAGTGAATGACTGCACACACATTTGTGATGGCAGATCATGAAGAAAACATTTTAGAGTATGACATCCTTAAAGGGAAGCTTTGCCAGTTACTCACCAGGGATCTTTGGTCCTTTGGACCCAACAAAAACCCCAGAGTAATCTTTCTGGGAAGGGTAGGAAAATCAGTCTCTTAAAAAGGGCTCCACTTTTACCTGTCTCTAACTAACATTAAACAGTACCCTGTGCCTCCTGCAGCCAAACAAGGGATAAATGAAATAATTAAAGATTTAGAACAAAGGCCATTATATTTAGGATGCATTCACAATCCCCCTGCTTGACAGGTGATAAAAGAAGACAGGAGCTGGCATTTAGCAATTGATTATCAGAGGCTTGATGCTGACACAGAACCACTCCCTGCAGCAGGCCCAAGTGTTGCAAAGCTCACTGCTGCTCTGCAGGAAGCTGCACACAAAGGGAGGGCAGCCTGGCATAGAAAAGATGTTTTTGATGGTCCCAAACCTGCCTTCACTTGGGAAGGAACACAACCCACCTTCAGCTGCCTGCCTCAGGGATTTATGCACTCACCCAGCAGAGCACAGAATGCTTCAGCTGAACTCCAACAAAGAAAACCTCATGAAGGAGAACAGATTTATCACTGCATTGCTGATGTGCTGGAAGGAGGTGAGGAGAAAGTGCAGTAAGAACAGCAGCTCAGGATCTCCAGAACAGATTAAACGTGGAGGGGACAGAAGTGCCCTCAGCTAAGAGCCCAGGCCTCCCTAAAGAGGTGGAATTCCTGGAACCTGGGGGTAGCAGGCCAAGCTGTGATTCCAGCTGAAACCATTACAAAATTAGATGCTATATCTATCCCCACGACTGAAAAGGAACTTCAAAAGATGCTCTGGGATACTGGAGAAATCATATTCCTGGATTTTCTATAACAGCAAGACCCTTGTACACATTCATGAGGAAAATCCAAAACTGGGAATGGCTTGACAGGCACTAACAGGCTTTGCAAACGCTGACAGAAAAGACAGAAACATCAATCACTTGGGCCAGCTCATCCCAGTGATCCTGTAACAGCTGAATGGGATTTTGCTGAACATGGGACTTACAGTGATTTGTTCCAGAAAGGCCCACACGGACCCAGACAAGCATTAGGGTTCAGTTCCACAGCACTTAAAAAGAAAAGAGAAACAGTGCCTGGGAGAAAGGATTATTGTCCCTGACTGAGCTCTTGAACAAGTAGAAAAAATTCAACAGCACCAACCCGTGAAGAGCCAAGGAGCTTTCAGTCTGCGGGCCAGTGTTGAGGGGCAGCGATGCAGAGGGAATTGCAGAGTGACAGCGCACAAATGGGGGCTGTGTCAGACCAAAGGGGCTCAAACCCCACAAAATCCCAGAGCTGGGACTCCAGACAGGTCAGACAAGAGGCACAGAGCTGCTCCTACCTGGCTGCTCCTGCGTTCGCCTCAGACTCTGAGGCTGGAGATGTCAGCCTCCCTGGGGCCTCGGCCAAAGAGCAGCATGGCAGCGGAGGGGCAGAGCACTGCTCCGAGCACTGAAACAGCAGAGGAAGCAGCAGTGCCCAGGGGAGACTTACAGGCTCTACTGCTGGCAGAAAAAGAAAACAAAGACAAGCGACCTGCATTCTTACTCGCCCCGGGCTGGTGCCACAGTGGCTGTGGCAGTGGGAAGCACTGGATTGGCAATTGTGAAAAATGCAGATTTTATGATTGGCTTTTTGCAAATATTACAATGAATATTATATGTGTAATGTTAGAAAGTTATGCTGTATTAATTGTCTTATGTAGTGTGTCAAATGTAGTTTTAGGTTCCAACATAATGTTAAAATAGAGACGATGTATGTGGGGGAAGTTTTTTTTTTTAGGAATGAGACACTCACTTTGAGGAACACCTAAATCTTCCAAAGGAGAGGAATTTATGGCTTCTTATCAGAAGAAGCGAATTTCTTCAGGCCTTGCTCAGCCTCAAAGGCGCCAGGGGGGTTAGAGGAAACAGGTGACATACAACAGACAGAGTTTCTTGTTTAGAATAGAATGTGTGCATAACCATGAAGGATGTATGAATATGCAACAAGTGCCTTGGTTTAAGGGTGATTCCTTTGTTCACAAGTCATACTTTTCATGACTCAGTGTCTGAGAGCATCCGGACGTCCGTAATTCTTTGCTTTTTATTCTCTTGTAATTGTCCTAACTCTAGACTTTATTACTCTAATTGTATTATTATTTTTATAACCATTTCATTATTATTAAACTTTTAAAATTTTAAAAACCAAGTGATTGGCATTTTTCACAGCAAGCAAAGGGAAAATGTGCCTGTTGTAGTATTAATTAAAGGGATGGGACTGCAAGCAGGCTAAGAATGGTTTCTTGCTTAGATAACATCAGTCTTAAAGGCCATGAGATTTATAAGATAGCAAGTAGCTGGTTATGGTCTGGGATGGTCACAAGTTCTGTGCTGTAAGACAGTACAGAACTTTCTAATGCAAGGGACAGTCAGCACAGAGTATGCTTTGCTTTTCTGACCTGTCACCTTTAGTTTTTTCTACTGCAACGAGAATACTTTAGTCGAATAAGGTCTGATTACATGTGCACATACATTTCTCTATTATAATATCTAAACTCTTAGCTTATTCTATATAATCACATTACTACATTATATACTAAAAAACCTTTCATTATCTAACACAGTTTCTTACTTATTTAAGGCATTTTCTTACTTATAACTATAGAAACATAAATTTATGATTTCTCTGTTCAATGTCTGTGTATCTTGCTTTCACATCACTCTAGGCTTCTCCTAAGGCTGTAAATCAAGCTCTTTTGTGTTTGTGAGGATTTCTGTATTTCCAATTCCAGTGTGATGGTGCAAGACTGGGCCAAAAAAGGAGGTGTTCAATGGGGTTTTTCATATACCTTATTATCCCCAAGCAAATGGGATTGTGAAGTGTGCCAAACGTTTGCTAAAGCAGTGCCTCAGGCCACGTGAATCAGGCTGGGATAAAAGGTTATGTCAGATATAATAAACAACTTATATCAGACATCATAAATAAACAAATAAATAATATATATTTTATTTATTTTATATGTGCCTACCTACCTACCCACCTACCCACCTACCTACCTATCTATGCCCTGAGCAGGGGGATTTGCTTTGTGGCTACTCCAGGGGCTGAGTGAAGGAACCTGAACACTGCCCCATTTCCACGGAAATGGAAGCTCCATTTGACTCCCAATCTTTTATTTTTTTTATTCCTTTGCCAGCTTTAACACAGGCACCTCGATATCTGCATTGTTTATGTTGTGCTGTAATCTACTGGCAGTTTTTGTTTTATACTGGGGAGTGTTTGTGATTAAGATCTTCCATCTGTTATTTCCTGTCTGTTTAATAAATAATTCATTTTATAAAGCCACCTCATTTGCCATCACTAGAACATGTGGACCAGAGGGAGTTGCCAAAATGTGAGGCCAAGGCCTGCCTGGCTCTGGCCCTGCACATCACAGGAAGGTGCTTTCAGATAGCAAATTAACTGAAGTCTTTGTAAAATCCCTCTCCAGAAGACATTTCTTCTATAATAACTACAAAGAACGAGCTCAGGAATTCAAAAATGATGATTTGTCTTTGTGTACCCTGTGGCTGCATGGCAGGACACCTGGACAAGTCTCAGCTGTCAGAGGAAAGCAATGGAAAATACACCTCCAAAAAATGCTGTTTATAGGGACCAAAGCTTTGGGAATGAAAATCTGAAGGACCTGATGCAGTGATGGCTCTGGAAAGGGCTCCAGGAAGAGCCAGGGGACCACGGTTTGTATTTTATCAGCTCTGGAACGTGGCAGAGATACCAGCTCATGCTGCAGATAAGGCCAGGCCGCTCCTGTCTGCGAGGCCACGCTGCCAGCCCGTGTCCCTGTGGGATGCTGTGGGTGCACAGGGACACCAACACCCACAGCTGGGGCCAACCACAGATTCCAGGTCACTCCTGACTTTACACAGACGAGTGCTCGGATCTGCAGCCAACAGAAACAGACCCACGGTGTGTTTCCTGCCCAGGTACACTTAACAACCTCCAGCTCCCTCCTGGAATATAAAATAATATAAAAGATACATAATAGAATGGGAAAGAACATAAAATAGAACACAAAATAAGCCAGTTTTCATTTAAAAAACCTATTTCTGCTCAGCTTTGTTACTGGCAACAAACAAGAAGAACTTCTTAATGACTTTTGAGATAATTGCAGGATTTATCTCAAAATTAGATGTTTCCTGAAATATCCAAATGCATCCCCAAAATGGTAACCTTGCCCCAAGGCTTAGGTCTAAATGCTGAAGTAATTTTCTTCTGGTGGTATGAAGAATAATAATAAAAGTAATAATTTTGTTTCTGTGTTGCATCACTGCTCACCAAGGGCAATGCCAAGGGGAGATAATGAGAATACAATGAGAAGACAAGGGAGATAATGAGAACACAACACAGGCCTGGGAGCCCGTGTTTCTGACTGCAACTGGAAAAAGATGATTATCCCATAGGATAAGGGAGGAGAGGGACTGAGCACATGCACAGAAGGTCAGTGCCAAGGCTGGGGGAGCTGGCAGGGAGAGGAAAGCTGAGGACATCTGAAGAGCAAAAATGGCATTTCTAAAACATGACCTCGGAGAGCAGCAGCTGGGGGTGAAGGATGGGCCCCCAAAAGGACAAATCATCAGTTAGAGGAGCAGGGTGGTCAGTGATCACTTATCAAAAATGATAAATGCAATACCCTTCCTGTTAACAGCACCAAGATCAAGACCCTACTTAGGGGTAAAAAGAGTTTCTGCTTTGAGGTGGGAGCTTGTCAGCTGGAAAGGACAGAGGGACATGGGGACATTAAAAAATCACCTCTTAATGTGCAAAAATTATGTGAGTAGCCACGAAAAACGGATTTGTGATCTCAGAGGTGTTTCAGGAAAAGCCTTTCCATGGAAAACAGCCCACAAGTGAGACTCCTCTGCCAGCCTGTGCGTGGCTCTGCTCTCCCACCTTGGGAATGCCACGCTGGCAGCAGTGCCACCAGCAGCACCCAGGGTGGCACACGGAATGCTGAGCCCCTCACCGGTGAGCCCAGAGTTTTCTGTTTGCCTTTTAACAAACAGGGGGCTGGGCTGGGGGGCAGGAGCTCCCCCTGAAAACACCTGGAAGCTGAGGAAAGCTGGATAAAACCAATGGGATAAAACCAAGCAGGCGTAAAGTGGTCCTAAAACAGCCAAAGAAAGTCAGGAGAAGGTTCCTAAGCAGGAAATTCCAGCAGTGGTTCAGAAGTCCCTGTGATACAGAGCTGATGTGGTGGTGAAGGAATTCTGAGACACTGCACCTGCATCACCTTGCAGGCCCCTTCTGGACTCTGACCAGAAAATTCCTGAGGGTTTTCAGTGCCTTACCTGGAGCACAGGTGTTGCCCTGATTTTTAAAAGTGTTTTCTTTTATAGTTCTTTTAGAAGTCTTAAAGTTCTCATAAAACTCCTTCAGCCTTCTAATCTGTTCACATATTTCTACTAGAGTTTTTACACACTATTCATGTAAATAATAATTGTTTTACATTCTTCTTTGTAAGAGAAGAGAACTAATAAACTGTTAGCTTAACCAGTGTGGCTAAAGAAGTAGTAATTACATCCTCCAATCCAGAGTCACCTCGAAAATTCTATAAATATCAAATACTCAATAAAACACTCTCCCTTTCAGCCTTTAAACTTAGCAAGCATTTATGTACTTCCTTGGTGTCCAGCAGCAGCGCACAGGGCGCTCTCCAGCACACGTGTGAACGGCTCCACGCGCAGGAGGCCGACCTGAGCTCCACGCGCCTCGGACGCCGGCCCCCCGAGCCCCTGCCCACCCCGGGGCAGCTCCCGCAGCCCCACCTGTCTCTCAGGGCGTGGTTCCTGATCTCCTCCACCAGCTGGAAGACGCGGGCCAGCGGCGAGCGGAACACATCCACGGCCAGGAAGTTCTTCTGCCACGGGGACACGGTGGCCTTCACAAAGATCTGCTGGATGTAGGCCACGGGAGCACCGACGTACTGCGGGGACACACGGCAGCCTCAGGCCTGAGGGGCAATGCCAGCTGGGGACCGTGCAAAGCCCCACGGGGATCCCCCGATCCTCAGCAGACTGCTGAGGAATGCGCCTCGAGCTGTTTGGTTTTCTTACATCACTCTCATTACATGGTTATGACAATGGGAAGGTGCCAGCAGCTCACATCCCCACCAGCAGACAAAAAACTCAATGTTATAACTTATTTAAAAGTTTTTTGACCAATCACACAAAGCAAAGTCATATTGACAGTAGTTCTGTCTAACCACTATAACCACACCTACCTCCAGTTAAAACAATGCTCGCTTATTTTGAATGCAATATCTGCCTGTAATCCTTAAAACACAGTGCACGGAGCTCCACTGTTAAGCTTAGAATGTCTTAATACCTTGCTAGACATACTTTCCCAAAACCCTCTGATTTTAAAGATCCCCACAACTAGGGAGCTCCCAGAGAATCAGAGCAGGAAGGGCTCTGCCAGACTCTTTTCCCTTCCCACATCAGAGGTGGAACATGACAGGGCTCAGCAGGCAAGGAGAGGAACGGAGTCTGATTCTGTGTTTGCACTGCAGGGACCTCACACCCCACGGGTGCCGTGGGCAGGGACACGTTCCACTGCCCCAGGCTCTGCCAGCCCCGTCCAACCCGGCCCTGGTGGCTAGCAGGGGTGGGCCGGCCACAGGAGGGCCATGGGGAGGTGCCGGGGCGGCAGCGGGCCTGTGTCCCCTGTCCCGTGTCCCGTGTCCCGTGTCCCATGTCCCTGTCCCGTGTCCCCTGTCCCATGTCCCATGTCCCCTGTCCTGTGTCCCGTGTCCCGTGTCCCCTGTCCCGTGTCCCCTGTCCCTGTCCCGTGTCCCGTGTCCCCTGTCCTGTGTCCCGTGTCCCGTGTCCCCTGTCCTGTGTCCCGTGTCCCGTGTCCCATGTCCCATGTCCCCTGTCCCCTGTCCCGTGTCCCGTGTCCCCTGTCCCGTGTCCCCTGTCCCATGTCCCGTGTCCCGTGTCCCCTGTCCCCTGTCCCGTCCCCTGTCCCTGTCCCCTGTCCTGTGTCCCGTGTCCCGTGTCCCGTGTCCCGTGTCCCCTGTCCCCTGTCCCATGTCCCGTGTCCCGTGTCCCCTGTCCCGTGTCCCCTGTCCCATGTCCCGTGTCCCGTGTCCCCTGTCCCCTGTCCCGTCCCCTGTCCCTGTCCCGTGTCCCGTGTCCCGTGTCCCCTGTCCCCTGTCCCATGTCCCGTGTCCCCTGTCCCATGTCCCCTGTCCCCTGTCCCATGTCCCTGTCCCCTGTCCCGTGTCCCCTGTCCCTGTCCCCCGTCCCCTGTCCCATGTCCCCTGTCCCTGCCCCCCATCCCCTGCCCCCTGTCCCTGTCCCTGTC
>QUSF01000233.1:104774-124467 GCA_003676055.1 Chloebia gouldiae | reverse complement strand
TCCCGGGATAGCTCAGCATCACAGCAGCCCCAGAGCAGGAGCGGGGCAGCAAAGGGCTGTCTCTTTTGTCCCGGGATAGCTCAGCATCACAGCAGCCCCAGAGCTGCAGCTCAAAATAAACACGAGCTAAGCCAGGGAAATCTTCTCCCCAGGCCACAGGCCCTGTCCCAGGGGTCACAGAGCCCCAGCCACTGTCCCTGTCTCAAGGGTGACACAGCCCCAGGCCACTGTCCCTGTCTCAAGGGTGACAGAGCCCCAGGCCACTGTCCCTGTCTCAAGGGTCACAGAGCCAGCAAAGCAAGCCCCAGGCCACTGTCCCCATCCCAGGGGTGACACAGCCCCAGGCCACTGTCCCCGTCCCAGGGTCACAGAGCCAGCAGAGCTGGCACTACTGAGCACAGACAGGGTCACACAGCCCCGGGACAGGAGCCCCTGGCTGGCTGCAGTGCCCAGACTGCCCTTGGTGCGCTCCCGGCCACGCTCAGGAACCAGACAGGGACCCAGAGAGGCCGGGAGCTGCCCTGGCAGATGTCCTTACACACTGCATCCACGTGATCCCTTTGGAATAATCTCCTTCTTGTTTATCAATGCAGCCGCTCCACAAGTGGCTGGGGAATCACTTTCTCCTAAAAATACCAGGGACTGATGCAACACCCCCGGGCAGTTCCATCTGAGAGCATCCCCAGCAAGCCCAGCTGTGCAACGCCAGCTTTCCCTTCTCCTGGTCCTACATCCCAGCCCAGTGCCAGGCACAGGCACCAGGGACTCCTTCAATCCTTCACTCGGGGCTGGAGCCTCGTGTAAACAGCTTGCCCAGCACAGCCCTGCAACGCTCTTCCCTCTCTACTACACGTAGTATTTCTACTCATGCTCTTTCCTAATCCTCTCCGCCAGACCAGGGTCAACATCTCAGCCCAAGCATCTTGTTTGGAGTATAAAACAGGCAAAATGCTTTTGGATCATCTGCCTGGACTTGTGCAAAGTCTTGGGGTCCAACGGCACAAGGACCTGGAGCTGCTGCAGGGCTGGAGCTCTGGAGCCGGGCTGGGAGAGCTGGGAATGTTCCCCTGGAGAGGAGAAGCTCCAGGGAGAGCTCAGAGCCCTGCCAGGGCCTCAAGGGGCTCCAGGAGAGCTGGAGAGGGACTGGGGACAAGGGATGGAGGGACAGGACACAGGGAATGGCTCCCACTGCCAGAGGGCAGGGATGGGTGGGAGATTGGGAAGGGATTGCTCCCTGGGAGAGTGGAGAGGCCCTGGAAGAGCAGAAGCAGCTGTGGCTGCTCAATCCCTGGATTATCCAAGGCCAGGCTGGACAGGGCTTGGAGCTGGGAGAGTGGCAGGGACTGGAACAAGATGGGCTTTAAGGCCGTGTCCAACCCAAACCATGATTCCCTGGTTCTGGGTCAGTCATGGAATGGTAACTTGGTCTGATCTGTGCCATCCTGAGGCTCCCAGCACTGCTCATGTCATGGACAAGCCACAAAGAGCGCAGGCCACCCTCAGTGCCCAGCAAAGCCCGTGAAGGACACAAAGTGCAGCTGAGCCCTTGGGCACACCCCTGAGAGCTCCCTGGGCATCACCCAAGGCCAGCCTGAAGGACACAGCCCTGCTCATCCTGCCTGCAGTGGCAGCCCCTTCTCCCACTGCACAGAACACCTCGGAGCAGTGGCAGGACAGCAAGGACACGGGGCTGGAGGGACTCTGGGGGCTCTGTACCCGGCCCTCACTCAGCACAACGAGCTCTGCTCCAGTTATTCCCAGCACATGTTTATCCAGTCTGCTCTAAAGCAGGGCCAGAAATGTCTACAGGTGTCAGAGAGGGACTGGTAACTCTTCCCCGGGCCCCTCCCTGCTGCTGAACCCCTTTCTGCTGCCATGGGCACAGCCAGCCCCAGCAGTGCCACGTGGAGCCATGGAATTGTGAGGCTGGAGAAGCCCTGGGAGCCCAACTGCTCCCACAGTGCTGCCAAGGCCACCACCACCAATTTCCACACTCCAGCTTTCACCTCTCCCTTCCCACATACACAGGAGGTCACCAGGTTCCTCTAATTAGGGATTACGCCTCATCAATTACCCTCATGCCTGCAGCTGGCTATTTTTGTTTCAATCCCAACCTCACCACTGTCCTTCCTCGTCACCAGCCCATTTTCAGGCCATGTTTAATTGCCCATTTCTCACTCCTGAGTCACACGTGCAGCCCTTGCCTGCTTTATGTCATTTACAACATGAATGTGCACGGTCTGTTCTGCCCTTTCAGTGATGAGTGAGAGCCCTGAGCCCCCAGTGCCCCCCAGCTGCTCTGAATACATTTATTTAACCACTGTTTTATCCACCATAGACTGGCACCTTCTTAGACTTGGGGTTTGCTTGAACTGTACCTACTCACGACTCTGATTTGGATAAAAATCAAACCTGAGAGGATTCATGGCCACAGCTGCTTTTCTGCAGCCAGAAACAGCCCTGGTATCTCATTCTAGAAAGAGCAAACTCACCTTGCCAAGGGGTACCTGTGGCAAAGCAGCACCAGCTATTCTGCACTCCTGTACCTCGCCAGGTGCTTTTCAACCATTTCCCACTTGCTGCAGGATTTTGGGATGACTACTACTGCCCATTCTCTTTGTCCCACTGCCACCCACACCAACTGCCCGCTCTCCTCCAGGCTTTAAAATCATCACTGACTTCCCGTGTCTCCAGAGATGCCTCCTAAAGCTTTTCAGGTCTTTTTTAGTCCCTGCTTTGAGCACACAGACAGAAATACCTCCCTGAAATGACAGCTTGCAAAGCTGCTCTTCCTTTTTGTAGCCTGCCACTACCACCAGTTGCTCACCAAGAGTCAAAAGGTGCTGAGCACTCCAGTTTTGGGGGTGCCAGACATCAAGTTTTCCTCTCTGTTCTTTCCTTTACCACCTTCTTGCCATGAGGGCATTCCCAGAATAATTGTGTGTCCCTCCATGCCCTCTGACAGTCAGGTTTGATTTTTATCTTAATCCTCCCTTTGTGGCCTTGCTGCTCTTCAAAGGAGGAACAGAAACACCTCTGGGTTTGAATCACCCTGAGTGCAGGAGTGCTGAGAGCACCGATAAATCAGCACTTCAAGGATTTCTGCCCAGCTCCAGCTCTGCTTTTGTGAGGCAGAGTTTGCCTGGACCATCCCGAGGAACTCAGGGGAGCTTCACTCTTCTCAGCTGTCTTCCACCTCAGCAAACCAGGACCTGAGCTGAGCACAGCTCCTTCCCTGTTTCTTTCTCTAGGGCTGGGCTCCTCTCCCTGCAGAGGACACATTTCCTGGCTCAAAACTCTCCTTTGAACAGAAATCAGCATTGGTGGTTAATGATCAATATTAGGAAATAAAACCCAAACCAGCCTGTTTAATGTAGGCAAACACACTCTGTCTGTATGGTTTGGTGTTTATTTCTGAATCAGATAAATCCAAAATTCAAATTCATGTCTGAATACCTGAACTGCACCTTCTCTGTAACTCATTTTAAGGGATGTGCCACGACAGATGCTTCCATGCTTCACCCCACAGTTTGACAGGGCAGGGTCAGTTAAAGAGGGCAGTAACACCTTCAGGAGTGCCCAGGATGGGCAAACATTGTCCATGGGAGGAACTGGAGCTCCTTTCCCAGCCCTGCTGTGTCAGGTCCCTGCTGCAGCCCCAGGAGCGGACAGCAGCTTCCCAAAACCCTTCCCAGATGAACCACACCCCTGTAAACCCTCCAGGCAGAAGTCTGCATTTTCCAGACCCAAAGCCCACAGGGGGCCCATCTGCCTCTTAGAAGAAAACCCCTCCAAAACCCCCTCAGAAATATCTTCTGAGTACCACAAGACACCCCTGCAGCAAAGTCCAGCTATCAGGGGCAGGAGTTTCCTGACTGGCTGTAAGTAGAGCTCGGTCAGACAGAGTTTATCCCTTAGGCACTACCATTTCCCTGAAAAACGCCTTGTGGAAACGTAACCCAAGGGTGTTCCCATTTCAGAGGGGGGGCTGGGGTGCAGCACCGGTGGGCTCCTGTGAAGTGAAGGCTTTGCACAAGCCGTGGGTTTGGCAGGGACCCGCGAGCGTGCCCTTGGCTCTCTGGGGAACGTGCTCTCGCTTCCACAGACCCAGCCAGAGCTTCAGCCGCGCCTCCACCCTGGGCCCCGGAATTCTGGAGGCTCTGCTGTCACTCCTGAACTTACCCGGGATCCCCTCACAGGCACGATGTGCAGGATGACAAAAGGGAGACAAGCCCCACGGTTCTGACCATCAGTCCGTGAAATAAAAAGCAAAACTGCAGAGATAGCCCTGAGCACGTATTCCCCTGCGTGCTTCCCTCAGAAATATCCCCAGAGCTCTGCTCGGGACAGTTTCCATGGCTCAGGAGTCTGCACTGCCACATCTCAGGGGCTTGCAAAGGGCCCCCAGAGGGACACAGCACCTGGAAGGTGACACACCTGCCTGGATTGGTTTTCCATGGGTTCTGGGTCACAGCAGGAGCACCGGGCAAGGCTGAACACACCAACTGCCAGGGACACCACACAGCACCACACACAACTAAACATTTTCCTTTCTAACCTTCACCAGCTAGGAAGCCAGGCTCAGGAAATCACTGCACTCTTTCTTCCAGATGGAGAAAGGATCCCAAAACCCCTCTGTGAAGCAGCAAGTCCCCAAGTCTGACTCGGACATTGTCCTCTGTAAACAAACCAACTATTATTCCTTTATCACAATGCTCCACACAAGATTAATTCAGATTTAAAAACTGCAATCCTGCTCCCCTCTGCACTGCCCACCACGCTCTCCAGCTGAAACCACTCTTTTCCTGGGAGGAGAACATTGCTTTTTCTCAGTTATGCCAAAAGGCCAAGGCTGTTCTGAGCCTTTGGGGCTGGGTCTTCACCTGAGGACATGAATTAAAAGATTCCCTCCGAGACAGCCACCCTCAGGCCGTGTTCCTCCCTGTCCTGGGTATCCTGGATGTGAGCAGTAGCACTCCCAGACATGGGAACAGCAGCTGCACCACCACAGAACTGCTCAGTGCTCCTTCAGCCTGCCTTTCTCACCCTTTAATGGACTGCACACGGTGGGGAAAGGCACTCAAAGGAACCATAATCACAGGTATTAGAGCCAAGGAAAGCTGCTTCCACACCTCCTTCCAGTCTCAGGAGCCCCCTGAGCCGAGTGCCAGCGGTCCCTCCGTGCTCCCAGCACAGGGACTGTGCCCCCACCGCCCCCAGAGCTCCCTGGAGTCTCCCGTGAGAGGGGAGGAAGGTGCAGCTGCCTGGCCTGGAAAGGATTCCCAGGACTCAGGAGCTGCTGGAAGTGCTGTGCTGCTGCTCCTCACCGACTACATTCCACTGCAGGCGGGTAATGCTATTTTTGTTCCTCAAGTTGTACCTGTTCTACTTTTTCAATTCTCATCAGAGAGGGGAAAAAAAGGAGTTTTTGGTGCATAATGATCCAAGCTCTGACGCCAGACAGGCCCAGCAACCCCCTGACTGAAAACAGTGTTGAGTAACTCGGTGAAATCCTGACTAATTCATTCATCATAGGATTCTGACACTTAAAATACTATTTTAATGCTCCTGAGACAAACCCTGATTGTTCGTGGCTCTTTTGGGATGCTATATTTGAATCATGATTGGAAAAATAAACCATGCCAAGTTGTACCTAGAAACACGCAGCTGTGCCACACGTTCAGGGAACATCCCGGGGTGTTCTCTCTTCCCAGTCCCAGCCAGTTAATCTCCTTTCTGCATTACACAACAGCTCGTGTAATCCCAAATTTACCACCCTCGTCCTGCCCTCACAGCTCTGGCTTCACAGAGAGGGAGATCACGCCTCATCTCTGCCCCTTGAATGAAAGGAAACTTGGTTTGCCTTTCAACAACCCGGAAAAACACGTGGATGCTGCATTCAGGAAATTCTGGCACTAAGGCCAAAATCTTTCCGGAGCTCTTTCCTCGGGATTCTCCCAATCACAGCCCCACAACTGCCTCAGCATTCCCAAAGCTCCTCGCTCTTATAGCAAGATATTGTAAAGATGTTAATTCTCACTCACGTGAGGGAGTCGACTCCTAAATTTTGACCAAACCCCGAAGTTCAGCAGATTCAGGGGGCGAGATAAGTGCAGAGAGCACAGAGCCAGAGCAGCAAATCCGCCTGGTTCTGGAGGGCTCAGTGACCCTGCAGAAACCCCGGGAGTGTTTCACTCCTGTCCCCCCGCTCCCTCACGCATTCCTGGTTTTCCTCCTTTCCCATCAAGCACTTTCTCCCGATCGCGCAGCAGAGGCGCTCAGCCGCTGCCCCCCTCTCCCCGCTCCCTCTCGGGATGCGGGAGCGCCGGCCCGACGCCGGGGACAGCCGATGGATTATCCCGGGGCAGCGCCGCGCCAATCCCCGGGAGCCGCGGCGGAAAACCCTCCCGGCACAGCAAAGCCGCGGGACAACGCGCTCCGCGTTCGCAGCACTGCCCCAGACACAGGAGGGCGATGCGGGCCGGGAGGGAGGCCGGGGCTGCGGCCCGGGCCGCGCCGGGAGGGGAAACTGAGGCACCGAGGGGCGCGGAGGGGCTATTTCCATTCCCGACCGCGCGGCCCCCGCCCGCCCCGGCCCCTTCTCGCCTCACCGGGAAGCGGCTCCTTCCTCACCTCCGCCCTTTGACCTCCCAGCAGCCGCGGCTCTCGCGCTTCGTGGTTGGAGGGTTTCCTCGGCCTGTTTTTTTTTGGTCAGGATGCTGTGGGGTCTGTTAGCTCCGAAGCCGCGCTGATGCCGACCTTTTCGGCCCGTTCCCGGCCCGGTTCTCCCCCCCCCCCCCCCCCCCCCCCCCCCGCCGCCGGGCCCCGACCGCGCGCGCGCAGCGCCGCACGCCGGCCACACCCCCCGCCGTCACGCGGCCACGCCCCCGCCGCACCGGCCACGCCCCCGAGAGGGCAGTTAGCCCCCAATATGGGCTGTATTTGCATGGCCACGCCCACGCGGCGCGATACTTGTCTTTATTTGCATAGGCACGCCTATAGCCACGCCCCCTGCCCCTCCGGCCGCGCCCCCGGAAGCGGCGTGGAGGCGGCGGGAGCACGTGGAGCGGGGCGCGGGCCCCGCGGCGGCACCGGGAGCGGGCCCCGCGGCGGCACCGGGCACCGGCCCGCTGGGGTGCGGCGGGAGAGCGGAGCCGGCCCGTGCACCCGCGCATGGCGGGAATGTGCGGGTCCGGCGCTGCCAGTCCCGGGAGGGACGGGAGGAGCTGATGGCGGGGATTGGGCATGAGGAGCCCTGGAGCGTCCCGGGGCACGGCACGTCGGGAGGGAGGACCTTTCAGCGGGAGCCCTGGCTCGGTGCATGCGGCAGAGGTGACTCTGGTTCCCGGGAACAGAAGTGGGCCAAGCACTGGCAGCACTGGCAAGGGGCAAACAGTGCCCAAAGGCCAAGGGCTCTTTCCTTCTCCCCCAGCCGTGCTCCTGCTCTCCTCCCAGCATGGAATAGGATGCTGCAAAACACATGCCCGGCTCCTTCCGCCTCCGTGGGCTGAGCCTTTCCAGAACCCTTCTTGCAGCTGTCAGAGCAGTCCCTGCTGCCTGCAGTTTTCCCAATATAATACAGCCCCTTCTCACGGGGTCCTGCACCCCTGACCACCAGCCCCAGCCTCGGAGGGACCTCCCCTGCTTGCAGGTCCCTCCGAGGCCAAGGCCGAGGGCCACGTCCCACCCCGTTTCTCAGCGTTGCCCAAGCTCGGGCTGGCACACCAACAAACACGGCCCGTGGCAGCGGCCCTGAGCACGCAGCTGGCGGCTGACCCCGGGCAAGGCCATCCCGTGCTGCCACCAATGGCACCATTCCTGACATCCACTCCCCGGCTGCCCTCCCGCAGCGCCAGCCCCGGAGCGAGGCCTCGGCTGGATGCCGGCCGTGCCGGTGGCATTGGCTCTGCGCAGCTGCCCCGTCGTGTCCCGATGGCCAAGGCCACAGCAGGACACAGGGCTGGGCTGGCTTTGGGCCTTGACTCAGTGGCCCCCACAGGTCTCAGGGCCCCGTCCAAGCTCGCAGCACTGCACAGTGCAGGCAGAGGCTCATTCCAAAGGGCTCGGGTCCCGGGAACACCCCCTGCATGGGGACGGGGCGGGTCAGGCCGAGGCTCCTCAGCCCTTTCTTGGATACAGGCACCGGTTAAGGGCAGATGAACCAGGCAGAAGCCAGCAGTGATGTCACACAGCCATGATGCCACACGGTGACCCTGCTGGTTTCAAAAGAGGGAGGCAGAGCCTGGGAGCCAGGCTTTGGGATCGCTCCAAGGATAACTATACAGATACTACCCCAATTATACACCATTCTGTGCCCGTCACAGATGCACTCTCAGCTGCTGCTGCTGGTCCTCTCATCCTCCCTTTGCAGACTGTGACAGTGCACAGAGCCCTGGGCACGGCCAGCACACTGGGACAGCACGAGTGGCCCTGGGCACTGCCACAGCAGAGCACAGACACCCAGGGGACACCAGGGATGAGTGATCCCGTAGCACACACATGGCCTGACTCCCCTCCCTGCTTGTGGCTTTGCCACAATCCCTGGAGCCTGCCTGGCTTCCCTGGGCTGCCACTGATCAGCAGCCACAGCCCTGAGCTTGCCAGGGCTCCCAAAATTCTAAGGCAAAGGGCACTTTCCCAAACCAGCATGGGATGGGTCACTGAGTCTAGATGGAAAATCAGGAATGTGTCCCACTGCCAGTTGCTATCCCAGCTCTGGAGCTGCAAGGACCTGGCAGGCTGCTCTGGACTCTCACAAGTGTGTGCAATGTTTTGATCTCCAGGATAAATGCAATATCTCAGCAGGAGAAGCTACCAGGAGACCTCCAAGCCTGAGCTCTGCTCCCAGGATTGCCTCCGTGGTCATGAAGAAGGCCCTGTCCTCATCCAGGCTTGGGAGATGCCCATTCCTGCTCCCTGCCAAGGAACAGGTGGGGAGCAGCTCCCACCCAGAGATCCAGTTACTTAACCACTGTACCCTTATCTTAGTAAAATTATGGATTATTAATAAAAAACCCACTTCAGCACAGGCAGGTTGTGTAATTGCTAGTCAGGGTTTGGGATGAGGAAGCAGTGGCTGAGACAAGGCTCCCAGAGGGGTTTATCCAACCACAAGGCCCAGGCTGAGCCGCAGGGGATAAAGCAGAGCAGCACCCAGGTCTCAGCACAGCCAGGTGAGGGCT
The DNA here is from genome assembly GCA_003676055.1 of Chloebia gouldiae. Classification (NCBI taxonomy): domain Eukaryota; kingdom Metazoa; phylum Chordata; class Aves; order Passeriformes; family Passeridae; genus Chloebia; species Chloebia gouldiae. The sequence continues at coordinate 115,285 of QUSF01000233.1, read as the reverse complement.
ATACACGGAGCTGTGGATTTACCAGCTGCATGGAAGCTGGGAGAGGAGCAAATCTGTGCCAGCCAGAGCTGGGAGCAAGGAGAGGATTGCGCCAGGCTCCCGTCCCTGCTCCACCCGCTGTGTGTCATCTCCTCCCGTGCCAGTGGCAGGGAGGGGGTGCTCCCTCCGTGCAGTGCCTGGCACTGCCACGCTGTGCCCAACAACCGGAAAAGGTGAGGCGAGGCACACCCAGCCTGCAGGGCACCCCCTGCCTGTATTTACATGCTCCAAGGGCCATTCTTGCAAGTTCTTGCTCCCTTCCTTGGCCTGAGCGTGCTGGGAATGGGGTGGGAGAACAAAGGGATGCAGCAGGTCCCAGGCAGGCTGATCCCACGTCGGCAGCAGTTCCAGGTGTGTCTGAGCTTCCCCCCCGGGTCAGTTTGCTGTGCTGCTCCTGAGAGGTGCTGGTGGTGCTTTTCAGAGGCAGGGACCGACACTCCCGGGCTCTGCACTGTCACAGTGTCACAGGACCGCAGCCGACAGCCCCCGCGCGAAAAAGGTGACGTTCCTGTCCTGGATCTTGTACTGGTAGATCTGGACCAGATCCTGCTCCGCCGCCTGCCGCAAGGACAATCTCTTGATTATCTTAATCTGCAAAGGAAAGGAATAGAACACTGTCCCTCTGGCTGCCCAGAGCATCCTTGCCCCCCATGCCTCTGGCTGGCCTGCAGGGAAGGGACGTCACTGGTAAATAATGCATTGGCAGCTGCCTGTCCCTGAGCCTTTGGAGGCAGCCCCTGATGAGGGATCACACCAGTGTCAGCACCCTCTCCCAGCCCTGCAGAGATCACCACAGGCTCAGCTGCACCATTTGGGGAAACGTCCCAGTAAAGTTTTCCCTCAACCTGGGGTGGGAGAAGCCTGCACTGCTGTATAAACCCTGGAAAGCTTCCAGAGGTGGGGAGTCCCAAGTGGCAGGATGTCCCTAAATATCCCCAGAGAAGGAGAGTGACAGCGGGGTGCTCCAGCACACCCTGGTGCCCACGGGATTACTCCTTAAGCACACTGCAGCCTGGGCTGTCTCCCACAACCCCGGGGCCTGCAGTGTTGTGGTGGCAGGGACACCTGTCCACGCTCTGCTGTGCCTCACCTGCCCGTGAACATCCTTGCAGAAGCCAGTGGCCAGCCCCTCTGCCCACAGGATGAGGTCGCTGTGATGACACAGGGAGTTCACAACCAGTTCATTCTCCTCATCTTCCGAATCCTCGTTGCTGTGAACCAGCACCACGATGTTCCCCTGAAACGGGAGCAGCAGGCAGGGATGAGCCCCTGGCTGGGCCTAATCCTTTAGGGGAAGGACGGAGCAGGGGAAGGATGGAGGGGGGGGGCAACAGGAGCTTTCACAAACACCCCATCTAAGCTCCAGCTTGGTCTGAATTCCACTGGGAAAATAACCAGCAGCTGCTAGTGGAGAGATTGGACATGCCCCAGCCAGAAACCCCCCATACCCGGGTTGATCCCCCAGTGTGGGCAGCAGAGGAGGGGGGAGTCTGCCCTACTCAGATAAGACCCCCCCACAGAGCTGCCTCCAGCTTTGGGCCTAAACCAGAGGTGTCCCTGCCCACAGCACACATGATCTTTATGGTCCCTTCCAACACAGGCTGTTTTATGACATACAAACACTGAAGAGCTCACTGCACATTGCGTATACACACATACATGTAACATGCAGTCTAAAAATACCTCTGGCTTTTGTGAGGAGACAGTGGCTGAACCAGTCTGTCAGGCTGGGCAGATGGCACTAACTGAATTCAGAGCAGGTAAATAAAGAGGTGGCCAAAGGGCTGCAGCAATGCTCACACCCTCACAGCTCTGACATGGAGCAAACACCTTCCCAACACACCGACTCTATTAACATCCACCTCAAGAGACTGCCTCAGCCCATGCAAGTCACCAGTGACTTAACACAAATTCTCAATCAATTAAAATGTACTTTAAAGCTTCAGAACACCTCAGACAGAAATAGCAAAGTGTTAGCGTGGTTTATCATCTTTTTTAGCTCTTTGGAGGTAAATATTCTCTGTGAGCAGATCATCCCCTGTCAGCATGTACAGCCCAACACCCCACGCCGTGTGAAGTGCAGGGTGACAACACCAGACACCACTGGCTCATTCCTCACTCCTGCAGGGAAGTGCCCAGGGAGGGAACGCTGCCTGCGACGGCAGAGCTTGGATGTGACTGCGAGCACTTCTGGCCGTGGTGCTCTCAGGAGTCCCCACATCGCTGGGAGATCCTGCAGGCCATCACCCCACCCTGGAGACCAGCCACGCTGGAGCGTGGTGGGTGTAGGGACTGGTGTGCTCCTGAAGGGGCCCTTCACTTCTGTCCCTGTGAGACTCACCAGCCCCTCACATGACCTGCTTCCAGCCCTGCCTTCCCACACAGAGTTGCTCAGGATCTTTGCAGAGCCAGGAGCTCCAAAAACCACCATTTTACATCTCAAATCCCTGTTCATACATCAGAGACGCACAGAACCCTTCTCTGGGCAGCATCTCGCAGGAATCCAGCTGAAAGGAGCCTGCACAGGTACTCAGGGACCCACACCACTCCCAAAAACGTCCCAGAGCAATGGAAGCCACAGCCTTTCAGAAACCTCAGCATGGTCAGATGGAGAGAAAACGAAGGCAGGCTTTGCTCGGGGGCTCAGTGCACACCAGAGCCCGGGGCAGCAGTACCTTCAGCTGGCAGCACACGCACACGCGGCAGTAGTGGATGAAGTCCAGCACGGCCACCGGCGCAGCCCCCAGGCTCAGCAGGACGCTGAGGTCATCCACCAGCAGCACGGGGCCTTTCCAGGAATCAGCGGCACTCAGGGACACCCGGACAAAGTCAAACAGGGCTCGCAGCTCAGAGGTGCTCCCGCTGGAAGACGTGAACGAGGTGTCAGGGGCCTGGCACTGCGTGTCCCCCTCCTCACCCACTGACCCAGAGTGGGGATCACCAGTGTTGGAACTCAAAATGTCCCTCAGACATTTTTGGAGGTTCCAGGCCCTGGTCAGAAGCATTTGAGACCCTGGCAGGCAGCTAGAAACAGCTGTGATTTTGAGTTTGAGCCATGGAATGATTTACCAGCTTTGCAGGAAGAACAAGAAGTCACAAAAGTTTAGATATTATAGTAGAAGTAGTTATAAAGTAGAGGGAAGAATTTTTTAGTATTGTACAAGGGGGTTTTAACACCTGTACAGGGGGGTTTTTACTTTGTACACGGGGGTCAGAGATTTTAAGATGGAGGAATGGAGACCGGTCCTGTTCCTCCTCTTTCTTCTTCCTTGCCTCCATGTTCTTGAAGATGTTGGCACTCGAGCATTGGTTTAGAATAGAGGAGCAGCATTGAATAGAGGTAGTAGGTATTGGGGGAAAACTGTGAACATTTCTCACGTAATGTACTGTATAAAAGATAGCAGCAGCCCAGGGGCGGGGAGAGAAGAAGAAGACGGCAGACAGAGAGGGTGTCAGGGATGTGTGTGCCTCTGCCTGAGCTGCTGACCAAAGCGCAGTAGCCAAAGACAATCTTTTAGATGGCTTGTAATCAAGTGCCTCGAGAGCGAACAGCAAGAGACTGCTGAGTGTTCTTTGGAAGCAAGGCTTGGAGGAGAGACTTTACCACCTGAACCAGGCCGGGGTTCTAACAACCAGCCTGTCCCCTCCCTGCTGTCCCCACTGCTGTGACAGTCACCACCTCACTGCCCTTCAGCCCCTGCTCCTTTATACCTGCGTGTGGTGAAACCCTCCTGCCCTGCTCCAGGGGTCGTGGAATGGTTTGGGTGGGAAGGAAACTCAAAGCCCATCCAGTGCCACCTCTCTGCCATGGCACGGACGCCTTCCACTATCCCAGGTTGCTCCAAGCCCTGTCCAACCTGGCCCTGGACACTGCTGGGGAAGTGTTTGGCCGCTGCTGAGCTCCCCAGGGAACATGGAGAAAATGACGTGAGAACCCAAAAGCCAGGACAGATAAAGCAGCACTGTTCTCTTGGGTAAGAGTAAAACTCAACAACATGAAAAAGGACATAGAACCACTTAGCTGGGGTTTTGTTTGACACAAGCGCGTAGAATGCTGAAATAAATGTTCTTCTAGACCTGTGACATGCTTGGCAGTGAGGATGGGGAAGTTCCCCTAAAATTCTGGAAAGGGGAACAGGATTCTCCCCTGAGCAGCAGCGAGGGACAGGCCAGGACACTTAGGGAGATGTGCACAATGCTGGCATTTCCCTTCACTTGGTGTCCAGCTGAGCCCTTGGGCTTGGAGGGGAGTGCAAAGGGCAGCAGGAGCCAGTCCTGGGCCTTGGGCGGTGCTCTTGGGGCAGCAGATGTGAGGGGAACACTCCATGCTCGAGCTCACCTCAGAAACTGCAGAGGACTGGGCTGTCCTGGCTGCTCCTCCTCCCCAAACAGGAGGTCAAGGCAGGACTGGAGGCCCTCCAGGAAGACAAGCTGTCCACGCTCCTTGGCAGCTGCCAGATTGACGCCCTTGAGAGAGGAAAAACAGAGGATAACATTAGGTTTCAAAGTGAACACTTATGGAAAATGGTGCACACAGAACCATGTGGGTCAACAGCCAAACTTTCATTTGTATTTGAATCAAATCTTATCTCAATGTGCTGATAATGTCAGGGTTTCAGGGATGAAATGGGCACTTCTGTTACTGTCACTGGTGGCATATTCACTCTTCCGTACTTTGCCAGGAAAACAAAAACACAAATAACAAAAACACACCGTGACTGGGGGCTCAAACATCCTGGAATTCCTTCTGGGAAGCCAGCTTGGTGTGCAGAGGCAAGGAGAGAATGGCCCAGGCTTCTCCAAGGAGCTGCTGTGAGCAATTCCTTCACCTCCCTCCCTGGGCGGTGAAAGCTTTTGTTTTTCACTATCTCCAGATCACGGCTGTGGCAATGAGGGCTCCTGGCACAGCCCACGCAGCTGAGCCTGGCACGGCTTGGATCCGCAGAGCGCCGGGGGCTTGGCACCCTGACACTTGCACAACACCTGGGAGAGAGCAGCCAGGGCTCCCATGGGAAGCAGCCCTGACTCCACTTGGAGGAGGAGGAGAACCACGACAAACGCCTGGGGGTGCAACTCAGACTCAAACTCAGCTGGCTCGCAGCCCTGCCTGGTGCTGAGGCCACGTGCTGGGAATGTCCAGCTCCACGTGCTGGGAATGTCCAGCTCCAATGGAGAAATCCCACAGCTGCAGCAGACATGGAGAAGACTCCAGCTGGAGGTCACAGAATTCTCGAAAGGCTTGGGTTGGAGGGATGTTTTAAGACCATCCAGCTCCATCCCTCTGCAGGGACACCTTCCACTGGACTAGGTTGCTCCAAGCCCTGTCAAGGGCTGAAGGAGCTGGAGGGGCTCAGCCTGGACAGGAGGAGCTCAGGGGGGATCTTCTCGCTCTCCACAGTTTGTTCTCAGGCACTGGAAGGGGCTGCCCAGGGCAGTGCAGGAGTCACCATCCCTGGGGGGATTTAAAAGCCTTGTGGATGTGGCACTTGGGTTAGTGGTGGCTTTAACAGTGCTGGGGGACAGGTGGATGCAATGATCCTTGAGGGCTTGCCAACCTCAGTGATTCCAGGACCATGTGCAGTACAATTATTTCCTGCAGGATTCGACTAGGTGACCTTTTCAGGCATCTTCCAGCCCAAACTGTTCCATGATTATCTTCCTAGGCTCAATTTTGCAGCATATCACTTTGTAACACAGATATTAAGAATAATCTGAGGCCTGACCAAACTCCCATATGCTGGCATCTGTTCCCTGCTTTAAATGGAAGCTGCTTGGACTCCCAACGCTGGGAATCCTGCTGCCTGGGAAGAATGCTTCCTCTATTTTCCTTCTGCTCAGCCAGGAAGGAACGTATGCCTGAATGCTCACTCCCTCTTCAGACTCCCCCTCTAAAGCAATAGATTTTTTGGGCACTACCCCTCAGTAACAGCTTCAGAAATAGCAGCATTATTGGGCAATTCTGAGCACACACGATGGAAAACTTCCTAGCCAAGGACAGAACCACCTTTATATGGCAGGTGAGGAGCAGGGAACAGCCAGCAAATAAATACCTGCCATGCCATAAAGAAGGGTTGGGCTGCACAGAAGCCTCACAGCCTCATTCCCTCAGGGATTTCTGCAGTCCATAGGATTGGGAGCTTGCAGAAATGCTGTGACTAAATTCACTATTAATATCAATAATTCAGCAACTGATTTTACCTTTGCTTCAGCCATTTCTTCCTCCACACACAAACTCTCTGTACCTCAGATCTGCAAGGAAAGTGTCCCCTCCTTCAGACAGGGACTCGGTGCTGTGACACCAGGGCCTGCCTGGGAGACAGAGAAGGGCCACAGCAGCCAGGGACAGGGTGCCTGTGTGTCAGACCAAGAATTCAGCCCCCTCAGGGCCATGGCACGGACCCAGCAAGTCCAGCTTCATTTTCCAGCAGGGGAACAGGTCCCAGAGAGACCTAAACTCATCCACTACAGTCACCTGCCACAGCAAACCTCTGCCTGTCTCCCTGCTGGCAGCCCACCAAGTGGGACCTGTGGAAGCAGCACAGGAAGCATCAGACAGCTCGGAAAAGTGGGCTAAATGCTGAAAATGGCCAGTGGCACCTTCCTGAGTGCACAGACAGGACTGATATCCCCGCAGCAGAACCAGGGCACTGCCCAGCGCCCAAACAGCCCGAAAGCTTTCGCTGTGAGCCAGCATCCCACTCCATTAGCCTGGAGCACAGGACATTATCTCTGGCACGCTGTCAGCCATCCACCCAGCCCAGGGCCGCTCCTGCAGCGGCAGCTCAGCTGCTCCTGTCCCTCTGGGGAGCTGCTGGAGCGTGGTGCCCCCCGGCCTGCCAGCAGTGCCAGCCCCTCAAAGCAGAGCTGCAGCTCACCGCTGGCCGTTCCGTACGGGAACGCAAAATACCTGAGGGACAGAAGGAATGGAGTGTGAAAGCAGGGGAATGAGCTCATCAGCAAACACAGCTGTGGGACAAAGCGTGGCCATCACTGATCAGCCACGTCCTCCAAGCTGTGAGCTCGGAGCAGGGGACAGGAGAGGGGCACCAAATGGGGACAAATCTGGTTTCCCTGTAAAACAAAACAAACTTTGTACAAGTGAGGGTGGGAACACCAACCTGGCAGGGTGCCCTGCTGCTGTTTGTCCTGATATAGCCCTGCATGTTCTCTGCAAGGTCAGGGCCAATAACATTGATGGTGCCTTAAAATGAAGTGTGGGGTCCTCAGGGAAAGAGGACACAGGCACAAAAAAAGCCAGCAAAGTTTTTTCCTGCAAGTAAAGCTGCATTTAGCTAACACATAAGGAAGTGGTTTGGTACTTGTAACACCTGGTACACAGAGAAAGCAGCAAGTCCCTGGAAACATCACTTCAGCTGTGTATAAATATTCACTTTATCACCACACACCAGTGCTACAAGTGTAACTGCACAACCCACCCTGACTCCAGGAGCCTCCTCCTGGGCCTGGGACTGCCCTGCTCCCACCCAGCAGAAACTGGGGCATTGCTCAGTTCTGAAGCTCTTCCAAGTGCAGACATAATCACAGTTACAGAATCACTGAGGCTGGAAAAGTCCTCTGAGTCCATCCAGTCCAGCCATGCCCCCAGCACTGCCAAGGCCACCACTAACCCATATCACCAAGTGCCACCTCCACAGGGATTTTAAATCCCCTCACCAACGGGGACTTCACCACGGCCCTGGGCAGTTGGGCCAGGGCTGGACAAACCTTTTGGGGAAGGAATTTTCCCAATATCCAACCTGAACCTCCCCTGGCAGCCGCTGAGGTCCCTGCTCCCTGGGAGCAGAGCCTGAGCCCCCCTGGCTGTCCCCTCCTGTCAGGAGCTGTGCAAAGCCACAAGGTCCCCCTGAGCCTCTTCTCCAGGCTGAGCCCCTTTCTCAGCTCCCTTAGCCCCACTGGGGCTCCAGAGCCTTCCCAGCTCCATTCCCTCCCCTGGACATGCTCTGTCCTGTTCCTGGGGACCACAAAATTGCCCCCAAGACTGGAGGTGCCTCAGCAGTGCCAGCACAGGGGATGGACACTGACCTGAGCCTGTGGCCACACCATTACTGCTCTCCAGTAAAGATCTACAGCAGCAAGTTCTTAAGCAAATTTAAGAGTGAAAACTACCCAGCCAAGAACCACCTTTTCTGAGCCTGACATGTTCTTCTGCTCAAAAAAGGATTAAAGCAACGAGATGTGATGGAAACTTGGATATAAATAACTGATGTTACAACCTCCAGCTCCTCAGAGCTTGGGAGGAATTTACAGCAAGGACCACAGGGGCACCTAAGAAGCTGCAATGCAAGAGTGACTCAGAGCTGAAAGCAGCTCAGCTTCTCTGAGCCATGCTTATCACCTCCTTTGTGGCAGCCACCTTTTGTTCAAGTATCAGACAGCAGATCGCCCCCATTTGCATCGCACGTGCGCTCCAGCTAATCCTCATGCCCTCTGCCTCCTCAGCCTCGCAGGCAGGGAGATGGCAGCAGCTCCCCTTAATCTCGCATTAGGAAACACGCTGGCTCGAGGAGCAGGCAAGGATCCCGTATTTAACAGCTGCACTTCCTCCCCACACCGATTGCTGTGCCCCATTTCCTGCCCCACTCCGCAAGCTCCCTCCACGATTTCCTCCTCTCTGCACCATAAAGGCCAGGACAGCTCTGTGCTCCTGCGGGGTGATCTGCTCTGCAGGGGGATCACACCTTGAGTTACAGCTCCCTGGGGGAACACTTCATTTGTTCAGCCCACTGCATGTACCCCAGGCCACTGATCTCCTTTCAAAAGGTAAAAACGGAGCAGTAAATGAAATACAGGTGTTTAGCAGCACCACGTTTACAGTGGGGAATACAGAACCTGGTTCCTCAACACCTGGGAGTCTTTATGAGCAGCAGTGCTGCTGAATTCACAGCAGAACCAGAGGAGGGAGGAGCACTGCAAGCCCTCATCCCTTCAGCCCTGGAAGGTCACCGGCACTTCCCACCTGGAGCATTTCACCTTGGAGTGTTGTACAAAGAGCTGAGTGAAGCAATCTGGAGCTCAGACAATATGCTGACATGCAGAATTACCCTGCCTGCTTTGTCTCTGTTTCCTCATTTCAGAGTACACATAATCCTTGTCCAACTCAGCGTGGGAAGGAAATCCCCAGGAACTTACCTGTGGCTCCTCACAGGGCTCCAAGGGATGGCTCAGCCCAAAGGGGGCACACAGGTGTCCTTGTGACTCAGCCCTCCATCCCAACAGGAACCAGGGGACAAAGTCACCTCAGGAGCAGGGGTGCAGGGGTCCTGGGAACACTGACACCACAGCATTTTCCTCTCCAGGGGATTAAGGAACCTCCACCTCCCAGTGTGGGCTGGTTTGGGGAACACTGATCCCCAGAAAACACTTCTAAGCACAAAGCAAGCAGCAATCCAGCTCTTGGCAGGGCAGAGCCCGTGGGGCTCCTCACAGCCAGGTTTGCCCCAAAGTGCTCTTTAGCCCCATCACAGGAGCACCAATCCTGACTGTGCCCACCAAGACCTGGAAACATTTGCTCACACACAATTCCTGCTCCCCATTCCCATCCTTTCCCACCCGACAGAAACCACCTGGACCCGTAATAATGAACCTCTGCCAAGAGACTCACCAGCTTCTGCGCCACGATGCTGTAGTGGCTGAAGGACTGGAGCAGGGCCACAAAGCAAACCTTGCAGCCAGCTGGGGAGGGACAAAAGCACACATGAGCAGTTCCACTTTGCAGCTGACATTATCAGAGCTCATAAATCACAGCAGCCAGGCCACAGATCTGTCTGGAAAGACCTTGAAGTGATGCAGGTCTACACAAACCCTTCTTTGCTTTCAATTCTCATCCATCTAGAGGATATCTGAATTAGTGAAAGTGTTAGTTTAAAAAGAGGGAAAGAAGGAAAAAAGTTGACTTTAAAAAGTGTAAGTCCCCTTTTCTGTCTTGTGCCAGGCCAGCCTGGCACCTCCTGATCCTGTTTGCTGGTGTTACAGTAAGGAGGCCAAGGGCCAGCTGTGACACTGAACTAGTGAAACCACAGACATACCAAAAATTCCCATTTTGGCTCTCACAGAGCAAGTGACCTTGACTGGAAAAACAGAACAGGGAATTGTGTCAAAGACCTAAATAAAAAGTGACTTTGGAACACAGTTTGGTATGAACATAACCATGTTTGTTGGATATGGATTTCAAGTAGAACAAATCAATGGCCCCAGATGAACCTTCAGATCTCCCAAAGCTTTTGGGCACCAAGTGGACAACATGGGGGTGTTGCAAACAGGGAGTAACTGCACGCAGGTTCTGGGCTGGAGAGGGGCAGGTGACAGCCAGCACACCTGTCCTGAGACACATTCATGTCCCACAGGGCTGCCCACCCACCAGGGATGGAAGGCTTCTCCAGGCACACAGGCAGCTCTGGACAGCAGCTCCCAGGGCAGTGCTTGGGGCACCACCAATCCCCAGGGCACTGCTG
>QUSF01000233.1:80015-95733 GCA_003676055.1 Chloebia gouldiae | reverse complement strand
GGATGTGCCAGGGGAGTGGAGAGAGGATTCTGGGGCCCGGGATGTGCCAGGGGAGTGGAGAGCAGGTTCTGGAGCCCGGGATGTGCCTGGGCACTGGAGAGCAGGTTCTGGGGCCCGGGATGTGCTGAGCCGCTGCTGGAGTTCGGGATGCTGGGCTGTGAGCATTAGGGGGCATCCCACGACGTGGTAAGAGCCGGGAGGGAGGCACGGAGGCGCTGCCGGGGCTCCGCTCCTCGGAGCCGCCGGGCATCGCTGCGGGGGGACTGCGTGGGCTTGGGAGCGGCTGCCGTGGGAGAAGGGGACACGCTGTGGAAAGCAGGGCTGTCGCCATCTGGGGAAGCCCCTGAGCTGCAGATTCCTGGGAAGAGAGCAGTGGGAACACGAGAGGCGTTCCCTCGCCTTCCCACAAACGATTCCTGTAGGGAAGATGGGCAGGGTGAGGGTTTGGCTCAGGAGCTGCGGCCTCTCTTCTGCCCTTATTCCCGATGCCTGCGTGTGTGTTACCTTTGAATTCCCCATGCTGCTCTCCAGCCCAGCTCGGGGTCCCTGGCGGGCCCCAGACCCCGCTGGTGCCGCCTTGCCGTGCCGGGGCCGCGGCTGGCTGGAAGGAGCCGCCTCTGCTTCCCTTGGATGCCTTCCGTCCTGCCAAAGCTGGGGCTGGAAGCTTCTCTAAGCGTCCGGATCTAAGCTTTGCTTTTGTTCTCGCAGCCTCTCGGGGGGCTGGGAGCCCCGCTGCGCTCCCCGGAGCTCAGAGCCGCTCCCCGCCCTGCGCTGGTGCGGAATTCCTCCGGGAGAGAGCCTGGCCCGTCCCGGCTCCCGGGGCTTGTGAGAGCCCGTTCCGCCGGCCAAGGGGCTCCCCGGCCCGGGGCGGCTCCTGGAGGTGCTCTGGAGGTGCTCCCACCTGGCTGCATTTGTATGCGAGCGGAGCCGCGCTCAGGCTCCTTTTGTCTGCGCTGTCACGTTCCCCTCCCTGTGGCACTTCCCTCCCGGCTCTTCAGGAGCCGCAGAGCCCCAAATGCTTGGAAGTGAAACGGAAAATCCTCCCTTTTTCTCTCCACGGTGGGAAGGGGACCAGAACCGCATGCAAAGTGCAGCTGCATCTCTCAAAACACCTCTTGTCCTTCCTAATATATTCCTTCCCACATCCCAGGACTTGTTACCGTGCGAAGGCAGCGAGGGTTTTGCTGTTAGAACTGGTGCCCCTTCCCTCCCATCTGCTCCGTGCCTATTTCCAGTATTTATCATGGAGCTCTTTCCCAGAGGAGCCATATGGGATCCATAGGTATCCACGCTGCTTCCAATGAAGCCCCTGTGGCAGAGCAGTGGGTGAAAAGCAATTCATGCCCAAAAGTAGAAAAAAAAACCCACATCAGAACAGATAAAACCAATTAATCTTGCAGTGTTTGAGGTGATTCCCAAAAGCCTGGCAGGGAAGGGGAGCTGAACCCACCCGGCTTCACGATGTGAGTGTGTGGAAAATTATTTTTAGGGAGAAAACACTTTGATTCACCTCCCGTGATTGTTGCTTATTGCTGAGCTATCCAGGATGGATTTCGGTGCACAAATCCCATTCCACCCCAGCAAAAGGAGGGTTTTCTCCTCCCAGGACAACTCGGCTGTTGCTGACACAATGCCAAGAGCTCTGGAGTCATAAAGGATCACCAGAGCTGTGGGGCCAGCGAGGGTTAACGGGAGCAGATGTTGGCCGGGTCAATGGCCAGGGAAGAAAAGAATGGGACACGTTTGGGGATAAATCCCACCTCCCCAGTGCCCGCCCCGACGCGGCAAAGAGCAGCTGGAAGGAATAATGGATGAGCTGAACCAGGTGCTGAATTTCTCTGCAGAAATGCAGGAGCCAGAGTTTGAAAAGAATTGCTCAGGCAGGCGAGAGGTCCCTCCCTGCGCCGAGAAGGATCCGGCGGGACAGGCAGGGGTGTGCCCGGTGCCTCCAGCCCTCCTGCCTTCCCAGAGCCTTTTCTCCAGGAAAACTCAGGAAAACCAGTCTCTTTCAGACCTTCCCTTCTCATTTAGCTTGGCTGGGTTGGGAAAAGTGCTCCCAAATCCTGCAGGTATTTGCAAACACTCTGCTCTGTGATTCCGAGGCTGCACATCATGGAATAGTTTGGGTCGGGCAGCAGGGACAAAGCACAAAGGGTGGGACAAGGAAAACAAATATGGAATTAGATCCCTAATGCATGGTAAAATGGCCAGGACACCTGAGCTGCCTTTAAAAGATTCCAAACCACGGAGCAGCATCAGTTCCTGTCTCCCTCCTTTACCTTCTCCTTCTACTGTTTGCCTGAGGCCAAATCTTCAGGATGGAGTTATTCTCACCTCGTGCTGGAAGGTTTCATGGGAGACTGATACGACTGGAAAATACAAGAAAAATAGAGGAAATTTATGTTCATTTTTCCCATTTTATATCCTAACTTTTGCTTGCTTGTATCCATATAAACAAATGTATCTCTGGTGATAGGAGCAACTGTGAAAAATGTTGGAAAGAATGATGAGGGCTGAGCTGATAAACCTGCTCTGCACGCCCTGGCAGAGGGAGGGAAGGGCTGGGCTGACAATTCTGATGGAGGAAAAGCAGGATCACTGAGCATGAGGCCAGAGGGACTTCGAGAGGTCGCTCAGATGAAGCAACACCTGCCACCAGCAAAATCTGCTCAGCTTCAACCTTCCCTGGCAGATGTTTGTCCAGCCTGCTCCCAAAAACCCTCGGCAGCCACGGCTCCACACCCTCTCCTGGCATTTCTTCCCAGCCCCCCTTCATTCCCACTCCACATCCCCGTGTCACCCAGGCATCCTTCGCTGGGTTTGTCCGTGCTGCTTTTGCTGATTGCTCCTTGCTGTGTAGAGTAGTTCACTGCCTTTGTGAAGCAGGGAAAAAAACAAACCAGGCTGATGCAGTTTTCAGCTCACCTTTAAATTTCACTTGACCATTTCAAAGCAAAATGCCACTGGCTCCCCACGAGGGATCTCCAGGCCTTTTCCAAAGGAGGCTGGAGAATCCCTGGGAAACATGCTGGATCCAGCAGGGATCTGGCAGCAAAGCTGTCTCAGCATGAAGTTCCTCAGCTGTCTTGGCAGGGCACCACTGAGGTCCTGAGGATGGCTGTGAGCAGAGCGGGACTGAGGATGGCTGAGTGGGATCAAAGCCAGCAGGGAAAGCGCTGTCCCCCTCCCAGACCAGGTGCTGGGCTCCCTGGAGCCACTGCCCTCTGCCAGATCCTCTGTGCCTCCTCATCCCTCACTCTCCTCGCTCCTTTGGCTGCCCCTTCTCCTCATTTTTCCCGTCCTGCTTTTCCCCTCTCCCCATGCTTTGCAGCACTTCCATCTCCCCTCCCAGCTCCTTTTTTCCTGCCCTCTTCCCTTCCCATGGATCCCACGTACAGCACTCAGCAGCCTGAGGACAGCAGAGACCTTCAGAGATCCCTTCTCCCCCACACCTGGGTCACCATGCACACCTGGAGTTTGGAAGCTACAGAAACAATCTGCATTTTCTCCCAAATCCTTCCTGAAATCTCCTCTTTTCCAATAAAACCCCGCTAAGTTTGACTGGTCCTGTCTGCTGTGGCAGCCAGTGTTGTCTCACTGCTTCTCCGTGCTCCTCAGCCCACCAGATTGTCCCATCTGCCGTCTCTTGCCTCCATGTGAAATTCTCAGCTCTGACACCAGAGCTGCATTTTCACACTGCATTTTTGTAGCTCCCAGCAAAAGGTGATAGAGACTCCTGGGTGCTCCTGCAGGGTGGCTCCAGATTCCTTTAATAGATGCAAATTGCGCACAGATTGAATCTCGGAGTTCTGGAGTGGGCTGGGTGGGAAGGGACCTTAAAGATCATCCCATTCTGGGGACACCTTCCATTATCCCAGGCTGCTCCAAGCCCTGTCCAGCCTGGTCTTGGACACTTCCAGGGATCCAGGGGCAGCCCCAGCTGCTCTGAGCAGCTGGACAGCCCTTTCCATGAAGGGATTTGCCCAATATTCAGCCTGAACCATTGGCACAACTTGAGGCCATTCTCCCTTGTCCTGTCCCTGTTCCCTGGGCGCAGAGCCTGTCCCCTCCTGTCAGGAGCTGTGGAGTCCTCCAGGCACTGTTCCCACGTCTCCCCGGCTCTCCAGTTCTCCCCACTGCCCACCACTCTTTCCTGGATGTCTCTTCTTGCTTTTCCTGGACCTTCTCCCGTGGCTTCCATCTTTCCTTATATGACATGTCCCAAACTGGACCGGCTCTTGTAAACTCTCAGCCCTCCCTTGTGCTACCAAAGAGCTCCCAGGTGGCTTTAACTGGTTTCTACCAAACAGCTCCCAGGTGGCTTTAACTGGTTTTCTAAGCAGCCCAGGATGATGTTCTGAGAGTCGGAAGCAGTCTGGCTGTGCTGTTTAATATTCCCATTTTTCAGTCGCTGCTCTCTCGGTGGCAGCACAGCACCTCATTATTGTGGTGGGCATCTGCTGGCACTTGGCACCTCTAAAGGCTGGGGGTTTTAAGAGGTTTTAAAACATGCCAGTGATCCTGTTGAATTCCCAGCCTCCTTTGCCAGGCCCCTTCCTCCTTCCCTGGGTCCAGACCAACGCTCCCTTGCTCATTCTCCTCCTGCTGATGGAGCCTTTTCTTCTTCTCCTTAATGATTCCTCCCTATTTCCATCTCAATTTGGCCTTTCTGATGTCTCCCCACATGCTTATGCTCCCCTTGTAACTGTCCTTAGTAATTTGACCTAGTTCCCACTTCCCATAAACCTTTTTCTCGAGCCTGAGGTCAGTGAGGAGCTTGTGATGCCGCCAGGCTGGTTCCTGCTACGTTTCCTATTGGGATGGCTCCTGTGTGCTGCTTGCCACGTTCCTTTGAAGTCCCGCCAGCTTCCTCTGCCCCTTTCACTTCCAAACCTGCCTCCCACCAGATCCTGCTTCCCGCTTCTCCAAACATCTCAGCGTCCCTTGTCTTTATTTTTCCCTTTTCTCCCACACCCCTCCATGAGGGGTGTGAGCTTGGCCGCTCCATGCTCGGCCTTGGCCACCTTTCCTGCTGCCTTTGTGTTCCAAGGCAGTCTCTGGTGCTGGTGCTGGCCGTGCCCCGCTCTGTCCCCCTGCCAGTGGCACCAGTCAGCCCAGTGGCAGCGGTGACGCAGAGCAGCCGCCGTGCCAGGCCTCGCCGGCGTCAGCGGGCGCATGCCCAGCTCCCCGTTCCCACACTGGCATTTTACAGTTCACCAAGTTAAGAGGATTTTGCTTTTCTCCTCTCTTTAAATCCAGCACAGAGAGGGTTTAGTGCTGGAATCGCTCCCCGTTCCAGCCAGGCTGCGGGTAAGGAGTGATTGGTGTTTCCCAGCACTAAACACTGGGATTTGGGCTGCACGAATCCCAGTCACGGCCCCTCCCAGCCAGGAGGCAGCCCAGCGCTGCTGGGAACACCGGGATGTCCCCAGGGCTGCTCCCAGGGACAGTCCAGAAGGGTTTGGGAATGGTTCCTCAAGCCTCACCCTCCTTCCCCTGGGAGCTGGGACAGCAGGGGTGGGATCCATCCCACCACTGTAGCTGTGTGTGACTGGAGCCACCGGTGAGCAGAGCCAGACCGTGGTGGAAGATGGGGGACAGAAGCACCAGGCAGGGGAAGGGACACAGCCTGCCTCATCTTCCAAAGATTCCTCCAAGGGAAAGGGTGTAGAGCCAGCCCTCAGGCAAGGAAATGTCCTGGGAGGTGTCTAGAAGGGTACAAGGGACAGACATGGCACTGCCAGCTCCTGGCACCTCAGGGAGGGACAGACCAACCTGGAATCCCAACGGAGAACGTCCTGTGCTGAAGGTGTGGGAACAGCCTGGGGTGTGTGGGGGCTGACGGGGACCACTGAGCTGCTGCCACCCCTTTTCAGCCCTTCATGCTCCTGAGCAGCATGGTGAATCAGGACACCCAGTTGGTGAATCAGGATTTGGTTGGTGAGTTGGGACTTTGGCAGTGAGGACTCAGCCAGCAATGGGGACTCAGCTCCAGGTGAATCTGCACTCAGACCATGAATGTGAGCTCTTGGTTGGTGAATGGGGACCCTGGGCTGGTGAGCTGGGCCTGGTTTGGTGAATGGAGACCCTGGGCTGGTGAGCTGGGCCTGGTTTGGTGAATGGAGACCCTGGGCTGGTGAGCTGGGCCTGGTTTGGTGAATGGGGACCCTGGGCTGGTGAGCTGAGCCTCCTTTGGTGAATGGGGATTCACCCCATGAATCCCCACTCCGGATATTTTGTGGCAGCAGCCGGAGCTTGTCCAGGGAAGAAAGGCTCCTTGTCTGGGGGTCGTGGCTCCGGTCCTGTTGTGTGTCTGCGAGAGAAAAGAGGACGGCGGAGAGAGGAGGCCAGGCCCACTGCCGATGCCAGCTCCCTTCCCGCAGCCCGTGCCAGCCCTCGCCGGCCACAATGGGCCCATCTCCCCTCCCAGCAAAGCAGCCAAGCATTGAAATTTAATAGCTCTGGCCTCTCTGCATCCCAGTGATTAGGTCTGTGATTAAAGCCCATGTGCTGCTTTGCTTGCTGGGAGGCAAATTCCTCCGCAGGGCCCGTGAAATCGGTGCCCGCTCCTCGCCCTCTCCTGTGTCCAACCAGGCACTGATGGGAGCCCTGGGATAACCCCGTCCATCCCTCCAAACCCCGTCCATCCCTCCAAACCCCGTCCATCCCTCCAAACCTCACTCCTCCCTCCTCTGGGAAAGGCAGAGGGGATGAGAGCCCGCGGGCTGGGGCTGGGCTGGTGGCCCCGGGGCAAACGGAGGCACGGCGAGGGACACCGACCCCGGAGCCAGAGCGGCTCGGGCTCACGGCAGGAACGGAGGCTGTGCCCTCCCGGGAAACCGGAGCGCGCCGGGAGCGTGAGTGGGGTCCGAGGGATGGGAACAGGGGACAACCCCCAGCCTGGGCATGAGCAGGAGCATCCTTAAACCTGCTGAAATCCTTAATCCCAGTAAGTCCCTACAGCCCATGGGGCGAGCGGCTGCAGCCGAGGATGGCTCCTGAACCAGGACTCCTCTGGGGGTCATCCCTCACGGCTCCGAGACAGGGAGCTGAGGAGCCACTGCCTGGCTTTGGCAAGGGGACTGTCCCACCACTGCCCACCCGGCCACGCTGGGCTCCTTGGAAGGGACAAAAACGGGTGGCGAGGGAATGTGGGCACTACTCCAAGGTGGGCAACTCTGTGTGGAGCCACAGCAGGTCCAGGGTGGATGGGCTGTGCCAGGCTTGAGGGTCTGTGCCATGTCAGCCTCAGCTCCGTGGTGACACTGTGCACGATGTGCTCTGCCAGTGTCACCTGCACAGTGACACCAGCCACGGTGGATGGTCTGTGACACCCGCAGCTCCGTGGTGGCACTGCCCAGTGTGCTGTGCCAGCCTCACCTGCACAGTGACATTGGTGACACCATGGCCAGTGTCTCCCCAGGCAGAGTGTGGCTGGACAGACGCACAGACACCGTGAGGGAGGACCCCAGTGAGGAGCAGACGGTTTCCAGGTCCCAGCACGCAGCCCTGGCTGGACCCGCTCCTTGGCCGCCCCACCCAGCCCGTGTCTCCCTGCATCCCACCTTGCTGGCTCCCTCCACGGGCAGCTGGAGATGAGGGGTGGCTTCCCCACCCTGCAGTGCCCCTTCCGTCCTCTGCCCTGCCTCCCCCACCGCACTGCCTCACTCTGGGATTCCCGGTCCCCTCTATCATCCCTGTCCTTACACAGCCGTTCCTTCTCCTCGCACACGAGCACAGATCCTCTCCGGTGACAGCGATGCTCGCCCCACTCCAGCTCCCTTTCCCTCCCTCCCATCCCACGGGAAGCTGATGCCCAGCCTCTGCCCGTGCCAGGACATCCCGCCTGGCTCGGGGTTTGCTCAGACATCAGCATCTCCTCTCTGCTCCGCCAGCACGCCCCTCTGCCCCCCTGCCACCCCTTTTATTGCTGTGTCCACGTTCCCAGTGCTTTTTCCGTGGTTTTACCTGTCCTAGAGCTCCGTGCTGGAAGGGGTGGCACAGACCAAACCCCGCCGTGCAGGTTGGTTGCAGCGTGGCAGGGCGATAGGAATGCTGCAGCCAGGGGGAAGATCCTGAGGATTCCACACTGGTGAGCCGCTCGCCGTGCCCGCCGGGATCGGCCGCCGGCTCCCACCACCGCTCCTCGGTTCTCAATCCCCCGAGCAAGCGGAGAATTAATTATTCAGCGGCTCCCAGGCTGAGTGTGACCGGGAACATCCGATCCGACCAGCGCGGAGCTGCGGCTCCGGCTCCCCGCTGGCCCGGGAGAGCGCCGGCTGCATCCCCGCCCTGCCGCACACTTAACACCCCGGTGGGGATTCATGGCTTCGTGTCCTCTCTCCCAGGGAACCCGGAGCGCTGGCACGTGGATGAATCCCCCTCCAGAAAAAATCGGTTCCTGCTGGAAGCAAGACGGAGCCGCGGCTGGAGGAGAGGGTGCAGGGAGTGCTGGGGGTCCCTGGGGAGAGATCCCTGTGCCACGCTCGATCCCAGGGGATGGCGACAGGGCCGGCCTGACCTTGCCAGAGCCACTGGAAACTGCGAGCTGGGGGGTGATAACCCTGGGGCGTTTCACCCCAAATCCCATCACCATCCTGGGCAGCTCCACTGAAGGAGCCTGTTGGAGCAGGAGTGGCTGGGAGCCGTCACCCCGTGTGCAGCCGCGTTGTTTGGGGTGACCCATCGTGGGCACGGGGATGGAGCAAACCATGGCACAGCCCAGGCACCTCCGCCAGACATCCCAGGGTGTCCCGGCTGTTCCCAGGCGTGGCCAGGGCCAGGATGTGCTGCACTCCTGGCCTGGCAGAGGCAGGAAGGTGCCTGGAGAGGGTGACAATGGGGGACCAGGCACCCACTACCCCCGGGTGACGCTCAGATGGGACCCTGTGGAAGCAGGGTCTGAATCTCTGTCAGGAGACATGAATGTCCATGTTGGGAGATCGCAGGCACCGGCAAGAGGCTTAACTTAAAAAAAAAAAAAAAGTTTATTTATTTCAAGATCTTACTTTTTTTTTTCTCTCCTTTTTTGTTGTTTTTACCTGTATTTCAAAAAAAGTGGGGCAAAAGTACAAAAAAAGTCAGTTGCAGAACGGCAAAGGTTTAGAAATCACAGCGCGGAACGAACCCAAGCGAGAAACACGGAGCACGAACCAAACACCCCCACCACGACACGGCCGAATTATTACTGGAACTTTTGTTTTCCTCGGTACAAAACACACCAAAGCATGCCACGGAGCGGGAAGGGAGGCGGGGCGGGAGGAGAGGCTGCGGCTGGGGGGAGCCTGGCTCCGGCCCCGCCGCCCCGGCCCCGCCGCTCACGTCAGGTTGTTCTGGAGGCAGTTGAGCTCCCCCACGTCCTGCTCCCCTTTGCCGCCGTCGTGCTTGGGAGACGTCGAGTTGTGGATGTTGAACGGCTCCTCGTCCTTCAGGCAGGATTTCAGCGAGTCCTGCAGCTTGTGGGGAGCGCTGGGATCGTCCTGCGGGAGAGAGGGGGGGTCAGGACGGGGCCGTGATAGGGGCGAGACCCAGCGAGGGCTCCCATGTCCCACTGACCCTTTGCTGGACGCGACAAATGTCCCCTGCCAGCTCAGATGGCGGCACGGGGGGACCGCGGCGCGGTCCGACCGCCCCGCGGTGACGCCGTCCCCCAGCACAGCCTCCCCACCTCGGGGTGCTGCGGCTCCCAAAGCGCCCAGGAGCTGCGCCAGCCTAGGAGCCCGTGCCAGCCCCAGGCACATCGCCCCGGCCATCCCGCCCACCGCTCCGCCCGATCCTCTTCCCGGCCCGGCGCATCTCCTCGTCCCCGCGACAGTCAGGCACTCCCGGCGGCGCTTGGCAGGAGCCCAGAGGGGTTGGCTTTATTGCGGTTCCTCAGCGTACAGCCGGTGCCCCCGCGCCGCTGGCAAAGCCGGGCACGCCTCTTCCCGACGTCCCCCCGCTGGAGCATCCTCCGTGCCAGGGCCGGGCTGTGCCCCGGGGCTGTCCCGCACCCACGGGAGGAGCGGCCCCGCCGGCGCCGGGCTCCGGCTGGCGGCTGTGCCCGCACGGTCCCAGGGGCGGGCAGGGCACGGCAGGAGGAGCCCTGGCCTGGGGGCTGCCGGGCCGGGCCGGGCCGGGCCGGGCCGTGGTGGTTACGGCGCTCCCGGTGCCACGCCGAGAGCGGCCGACGGACGGGGACACCGAGGGCCGGTGTCACACAGGGACAGGATTCTCATCTCCCGGGCAGTGACGTCCGGCCAGTCCGGAGCTGGTGCCATTGGCTGCAGGATCCCCAAAAACCCCTTTCCGGGGGTGTTGACCCCGCTGACCCCTCCTCATCCTCGGAGTGCTGCGTCCCAGGCACCGTGTGCCAAACCCTCCAGCTCCGGAGGGGGCGAGGGACGTGTCAGAGACGCCGGGGAGAGGCACCGAGCCCATCCCGAGGTTCATCCTCTCGGCAGCGGGGAGGGAGCCGGCCCCGGAGCCTCCTGCCAGGGCGGCCGGGCCGCGCCGACGCTAGGGCTGCTAAAGGCGCTCGGAAAACGGGGAACAGCGGCCACGGACAGGGGAAGAAGGCTAAAGGGACCTACGCTCCTCCTCCGGCTCGCGCTCCGCAGAGCCCTTCGCTTCTCTCTGTTCCGAGTCGAAAGACAGCAGGTTGGAAGGGCACCCGGGGGACGCCGCTGGGTGCACCCCGAGCACGGCAGCACCCCGGAGCGCGCCATCCTCCAGCACCGAGGTCATCGCTGCTCCTGCCCAGCGATGCCACAGCCAGGAGCGCCGCCTGCCCCGGCTGTCCCCTCCCGGAGCATTCCGGCACAGCCGCCCCTGCCACCCCCACACGGAGCCAAAGCCATCGGGAACTCGGGATGGTGGCTCCCGGGGAGCCACACAGGCAGAGGGGACAGGGAAGGGACAGGGGGTGACACCCCCCCCCCCCGCCTGGCTTAGGTCCAGTTTAGGTCACTGGGGACCCACCAGCGAGGGGACAGAGCTGTGACCATGGCAGGATGGGACAGCAGGGCAGCGCTGGGATCATGGAGGGTTCAGAGCTTATCAGACAGACGGACCAGGCTGGGACAGAAAGAGGGACGGGGGGACGGTGCCACAGAGCTCCTTACGTTTGGGTGGGAGCCCTCGGCGATGGTGGAGAGGGAGAAGTTGTCGTTGTGCAGCTCGGACGGGGTGCGGTATCTGCGCGGTCAGGAGAGCAGGGGTGAGAGCAGGACCCCCCACACAGCCCCGCCCACGTTTTCGGGTGACCCTGGTTTTGTGGGGGGGTAACTGTTCCCAGCACTGGAGGTCTCAGGGGGTAAATGTCCCCAGAGATGGAAGTCTGGGCTGAATACCCCCAGACCTAAGGGCTTTGGAGGGATACATCTTCCCAGCTCTGGGGGTTTGGGGTTTTATACCCCCATCTCTGAGGATTTGGGGAGCTAAATACCTCCAAGTCTGGGGGCCTTGGGGACTCAATATACCCAGAGATGGAGGTCTACGGGTTTAAATGTCCCGAACTCTGGAGGTTTGGGGACTAAATATCCCCAGCGATTGAACTGCGGCTAAAGGAGCCCAGTGTGACATTTTGGGGGGCTCGGCGCCCCCAGCTCCGGGGTTTTGGGGGTAGCTGGGCTCTGGGCAGGAGAGCGGGAAGGGCAGCCCGGGGCAGGGCTGGAGAGGGAGACCCGGGAGCTGGCACAGAGCTTCCCCGCTAATTACACTTGGCATTTCCAAACACTAATTAACAGCTCATTAGGGACCGGGCTGGGAAGGCTCCCTGCTCCAGGAGCTGGGCAGCAGCGGCTGGGGCAGGGGGTGACCCCAAACCCTTCCCTGTCAGCCCCCAGGCCTGTCCCCACGCCGGGCCGTCCCCGATGGCCGCCCAGCCGGTGTGCCCAGCTCCCAGCGAAGGAGATTAACTGGTGCCAGTCAGGAACAGCTTTAAGGGATTAACCGCGGAGCAGGAGCCGCGGCCGCGTCTCCCGCCTCCGGCAGCTTTCCCCCCCACCGGCACCGGGGTCCCGGTGACGCCACAGGTCGGGCTGGCACCAGCAGGGCAGGGGTGCTCGGGCCGGCCCGGGGTGCCCCGTCACTCACTTGGTCTTGCGCAGTTTGCTGTTCTCCGTCTTGAGCAGGTAGAGCTTCTTGGCGAAGAACACGGTGAGCATGAAGAGCAGCAGCACCACGAGCGCGGCCGAGCCCACGGCCACGCACATCACCTGGAAGTCGGTGACGATGGACTCGCAGCGTGTGCCCTTGTGCCACGTGTAGTCCTGCGTGTTGCACCTGCCGGGGGGCGCGGTCAGAGGCGTCCCTCGCCCCAAAACGCGTCCCTCCGCCCCAAAACGCGCCCCCGTCCCGCAGAGCATCCTCGGGGGATGCGGTGCTCGTGCCTGGGGGGGTTACGGGTGTCTGAGGGGACGGGATGAGCGGGTCGCGGGGGGGTGACACCGGGTGAGACGGGGACACCGGGGCACGCCAGAGCTGGGTCGGGGTCCCCCAGACGGTGCCGGTGTCCCGCACCAGCGGCTTCCAGCCCCGGCGGCGGCGGGAGCAGGGAGGGGTCCCCGCGTCCCCCCGAGCGGGCGGGCCCGGTGCCAGCCGCAGGGCACATCCCGGTGCGTGCGGCACAGCCGGCGTCGCCTCCCGGCGCAATCTGCCGGGGCCGATTAGCTCGGCCGCCCCGCAGCCTCGGCTGCGCGGCCCTGACCTAATTCCTGCCCAGCCGCCGCCCGGGGGGCAGGGAAAGCCCTCCGCACCCCGCGGGATGGGCCGCGGGGATGGAGCCCGGGAATGGGGGGCCGAGGGGCCGGAAAGGTTCGGAATGCAATGAAAAAGGGTGGAAAGACTGGGAACGGAGCGTCAGGGGGATGGAGAAGCCAGGGATGGAGCACAGAGAATGGAGAGCCCAGGGATGAGGTGCATGGAGGATGGAGAGCCTGGGAATGGAGCGCGTGGAGAGGGAGACTCCAAGGATGGGGTGTATGGAGGATGGAGAGGTGGGGAGTGGGGTACACAATGGATGGAAACACTGAGAATGCCAGGCCGGGAGGATGGAGAGCCCAGGGATGGGGGAGAGGGAATGGAGAGCCCAGGAACAAGGTACTTGGGGTGGGACAGATAGGAATGGGGCCAAAGGGATGGAGATGCCAGGAATGGGTTGCAGGGAGATGGAAGCACTGCGAATAGCAAGCATGGGTGGTGGAGATCCCAGGGATGGGTACAGGGGGATGATGAGCCCAGGGATGGGATGCATGGAGTATGGAGAGCCTGGGAATGGGGGGCAGGGGATGGGAAGACTGGGCAAGGAGTGCAGGGGATGGAGAGCTTGGAGATGGGGTGCAGGGGATGGAGAAGCCCGGGGTGGGGTGCAGGGGATGCTGAGTCAGGGATGGCGAGCCCCCACACCCCCAGCCCGCCGGGCCCCGTCCCTTACCGGCAGAAGGCCCCGTGGCTCTCCACCAGGTAGCACTGGCCGCCGTTGTGGCAGTAGCTGGGGACGAGGTCGCAGAGGGAGCGGCAGGAGCTGTTGTGCCGCACGTACCCGCTCCGGCACTCGGAGCCGTTCTCGGGCGGGCCCCGCTCCCCGGGCCGCGGCCAGGCCGTGGGGCTGCCCCCGGACAGCCCGGGCGGCGGCGGCGGGGCCGCGGCGCGGTGCCCGGTGGGCCGGGGGTCCTGCGGGGCCGGCGCGGCGCCGGGCACGGCCGAGGTGGGCGACCGGTAGCCGTTCTCGTCCTCCAGGCCCCCGTCTTCCTCCTCCTCCTCCTCCTCCTCCTCGTCCTCCAGCTCGTCCTCGTCGTCCCCGTCGGCGTAGAAGGAGGTGGTGGGGTAGAAATCGGCGTCGTCGAAGGGCGTGAAGTCGTCGTAGAGCTCGTGGAGGGCCCAGGGCGTGGCCGCCCCCTCGGGCTCCCGCCGCCGCGCCGAGCCGGCCGCGCCCCGGCCGCCCCCGGGGAAGCCCCCCAGTCCCTCGCCCCCCTCAAACAGGTCGTAGTAGTCGACGTCGATGATCTCCGAGCCCGTCCGGTCGGCCGGGGGCTTGGGCGGGCCCGTGGCGGCGGTGATGGGCTCCTGCAGCCACGTCAGGTCGGTCCAGCCGCGGGCCCCCTGCGCCGGGGCCGGGCTGGAGGCGGCGGCCCAGAGCTCCGGGGGACCCCCCGAGTCCCCCCCGGCGGCGGGCGCGGCGCTGGGCTGGCCCAGCACGGGGCTCCGCGGCGCGGCCGAGCCCCCGGCCGCCAGCAGCGGGTCGGATTCGGCGGAGTCGGTGGCGAGCGGGGGCCCGGGCGGGCTCGGCAGCGCGGCCGGGAGCCCCCCGAAGCCCCCCGGGCCGGGCGGGGAGGCCGGCGTGGGCCGATCACCGCTGCCCGGCTCCTCGGGGCTGCCCAGGGCCACCGGCACCGTGCCCCCGTCCCCGGGCCAGGTGACGGCTCGGGGGGGCACGGCGCTGGCCTCGCCCTCCCCGGCGCACCCCGGGCACGCCTCGGGCACGGCCGACGGCTCCGTGGTGGCCGTGTCCCGCCCGGGGGGCTCTAGCTGGGGTCCTGCCGCGGCCCCCCCGGCGCTCGAGCTGTTGCTGGGTCCCCCCGGGGGTTCTCCACTCGCCAGGTCCCATTTCGGGGGGCTGCTCTCCAGCGAGCCCTCCCAGGCTCTCCCCTCGCCAACGCTGGAGTTTTGGGGGGGCCACGCGGATGCTGGCGGGGGGCAAGGAGAGAAAGAGGTGTCAGAAGTGCCCCCGCACCCCTGCGAGGACGTGGCAGCCTGGGGGGGTCCAACAGGTCCCCACCTGCTCCACCTTGCACCCACCTGGATGCACGACAAGGACCTGGGGGGCGGGGGGCTGCACCCCGAATCCTTGAGCCTCTCCTGGGGACTGATGGGCTGAACCCCACAGAAGCCCCCAGCTCTGTGGGTGCCCTCACAGCCAACTCTGTGACGCCCCCCCCTCAGCACAGCCCCCCCCAACCCAAGTCTTCCCCGGCCCTACCCCCTCTGCTGCCCTTCAAGGGGCTCCATCCCCCTGCAAAGGGATCCAGCCCCCACTGCGAGGGGAGCCAGCCCTCCCCAAAATAAATCAGCCCCCCTTAAGGGGATCCAGGCCCCCCCAGGTAGATCCAGCCCTCCTGTGGTTCTTGTAGGTGCGCTCCATACACACACCGGGCTCCGGCTCCCTGCAGTGGGATCCGGCCCCGCTCCCCGCCCCACGGATCCGTCTCTGCGGGGGGATCCAGCCCCTGTGGCTGCTGCGGATGCAGCCGCTACACACAACGGGCTCAGCCCCTGCGGCGGGATCAGCCCCTCTGCAATGGAATCCAGCCCCTTCCGAGGGGATCAGCCCTCTCTGCCTCCCTCATGTCCATCCAGACACACACCAGGATCCAGCCCTCCCCACACCGGGATCCTCCTCCGGTTCCTGCAAGTGCACCCATACACAGAGCCAGATCCCGCCCCTGCAAGGGGATCCAGCTCCCTGCAAGGGTATCCAGCCCCTTTCCAAGGGTATCCAACTCCCCCTGCAATGGAATCCAGCCCCTTCCAAGGGGATCCACCCCCCTCCGGCTCCTGCAAGTGCACCCCATAATCCCAAGAGGATCCAGCCCCTGCAAGGGAATCCGGTCCCTCCTGCAAGGGGCTCCAGCCCTTCCCCGGCTCCTGCGGATGCTCCCCCTGCACACGCGGGGATCCAGCCGCTGCCGCAAGGGATCCGGCCCCGGCAAGGGGATCCCGCCCGCCCTGCAGGGGATCC
>QUSF01000233.1:26338-51670 GCA_003676055.1 Chloebia gouldiae | reverse complement strand
GGACAAAGGGCACAGGTGGGTTAGCAATGCTGCATTTCAGAGGTGCTCCTGCCACTCAGTGGGCTGGCTTGGAAGAAGCCTCCCATCCCAACCCCAACCCAGAAGGAACTGCTGTCCTGTGGATGGTTGCAGCAGGTTCTGGAGCTTCTTCCAGCTGGAACACATGAACTCACCTTGTTCTGTCCTAAACCCTCTCAGCAGCACAGCTCGTTACTCACTGAGCTCTGCACTGAGGACTCAGCCCTAGCACAGCTCTGGAAGAAACTGGGGTTTTTTTCTCTCCATCTTCTGCTTGCTGGAACGAGGCAGAACAGGAATCTCAAGGGGTTTTCTAGGTAAGCCTGAAGCAGAACGTGTGTGCAGCTGCAGGAGCTCAGGGATCACAGGCAGGATCCTTCTCCATCCTTTGAGTGCACGAATTGGATGTCCCAGCAGCCAGACACAGATTTGCACTATTAAGAGCTTTATGTAAAAAACCTCATGTGATTTAGACCAATTAACATCAAATAGGCTACTTTGATTAATTATGAAGTCATGCAGGGAGTGAGACCTGAGCAACCTGGCCTAGGGAAGGTGCCCTGCCCCGGGTGGAACTGGATGATCCAGAAGATCCTTCCAACCCAAAGCAGTCTGAGATTCCATGAAAAGACAAAAAAAGCTACAGAAAGCACCTCCTGCCATTGGGCATTTGCACGATGGATCAGGTCCCAGTGAAGGAAGTGATGTTTGACTTATTTCAGGAATATCGACCCATTCCCACATTATCACCGGACCGGGGCTTGCGTGACTGGTTTACAAATATTTCAGCAGTGTTTTAAGGTAGACTCCACAATTCAGCTGAAAAGCAGGTTGCCAAGGAGACTCTCACCTAGCAGGAGTTCTCCAAAAATCCCACAGCTCCCTCAGTAGTGGTGCTGGCAGGCTGGCTGCTGACAAGGCAGGGATGGGGAGGGGAAGGCAGCTCCACAGAGCCGGCATTGAGCAGCCCCAGATGGGCCGAGCTCATGAATTAAACATGCTCCCGGCCGGGGGGAGGCTGCTGCAGCCCACAATGGCATCATTCACGCTGCCCTGGCTCTTTTCTGCTCTGATATGCTGAGGGAAGCACCCTATAAATCCACCCCACCGGGGAAATGGGGTGTGTGGGGAAACATTCCCGAGGTGGCAGACAGCTGGGAGAGGAATTCCTGCAAATGACCCCAAACAAAGGCTCAGGCAACACTTTTTTGTTCCTTTGAGACCCCTTTGTGGCCCTGCTTTGCTCTCTTCAGGGGACCCCATCCTGTTACAGTTTAAAAAAGTCTTTACAAGGATGCCCAAACAGCAGCCGGTGCCTGAAAATTCACATTGAAGAACAAAAACCAGGGAAAACGTCCCTTCTACCCAATCCCTACGCTTGGGATGAAGAAAGACAATTGGGCAGAGGAAAAAAGGTACAGAAAGGCAATTATGAGCTGGTGTGGCATTCACAAGCTGGCGCTAAAGCTGAGCCAAGCTTAAGCTTGGGCTCTAGTGCAGACCCAAAGCCCTGGTTCTGCAGCAGACTCTGTCACCCCCTCAGGCACAACCCCAGCTTTTCCCCTAGACTGGCATTAAAACAACTTTTTCCAGGACCACATTTCCAATGGAAACTCCATCAGTGACTTGCAGCTGCTCTCCCATCTCAGTCATTTCTGCAGCTGCAACGAGGCAGGAGTGAGGCTGAGAACATCCAGGTCAGCTCCTGCCACCAAACCACCCCAGAGCTCCCGGGTTGGGAGGGTCTGGATGTCACCCAGGCCAAGCCCCTGCCAGGGCAGGGTCACTGGGATGTGTCCAGAGGGGTTTGGGAGACCCCAGCCCCCCTGGGCAGCTGTCCCAGGGCTCTGCCCCTCCATGCAGAGAGGCTCTTCCTCCTGCTGAGCTGGACCTGGTGTGGTTTGCTTTGTGGGCACTGCTCCTTGTCCTGTCACTGGGCAGAGCCCGGCACCTTCTCCTGGCACGGTTTGGGAGATTTGTGTGGGTTGATGGGATCCCTCTGAGCCTCCCCTTGTGCGGCCTGAGCAGGCCCAGCTCTGCAGTCTCTGCTCAGCAGAGCTGCTCCAGAGCCCTGCACAGCTCTGGGGCCTCTGCTGGACCCTCTCCTGCAGAGTCTGCCCACAAAAGCCCACTCAGGGAACGAGCTGGGATTCAGGGAGGTGGCCCTGGGTGTCACACCTGACAATGCCCCAGTATCCAACACCCCCTTCTGTGCTGCTGTCAAAGTGGTGCACCAGGAGGGGCAACTACAAGCACTTGATGTCCACTGCTACAACAAATCCGTGTGCTACAGCTTCATCTCCAGCACAGAACTTCCTTTCAGGGGAGTTTCCCCATGGAATGGGTGCTCAGGCCTTGGCAGGGGCTGCTCAGGGAGATTTGGAGTGCCCATCCCTGGAGGTGTCCAAGGGAGGCCTGGAGGTGGCACTCAGAGCTCTGGGCTGGGGATTGGGCACAGCTGGGACTCCGTGGTCTGGGAGGGCTTTTGCAACCTCAGCGATTCAGGAATTCCTCCCTGAACAGAACCAGCAAAGCTTCAGGTGCCATTAGAAATTCTGAGTCGGCCAAGCTCCACCAGCAGCCCCTGGTTCCCCACACTGAGCACTGGCACTGCTGACACTGCTCAGCTCAAACACAAATAAATGCGTTTTGCCTGAAATGTAACAGCCTGCAGTCTGCAGCACTGATTCCTGTCAACACTCACAACCCCTGCTCCTTCCCTGCACGGAGAAGCCAGGGCAGCAGGAACGACAGGCACAGTGTGCAGTGGCAGCAAGGAGCTTTTGCTGCTTTAATTATTCCACTAAATAGCCACAATGACAGGTGAAAAGAGCGAATTTAACCACCAGGAAGCCAAGGGGAAAATCTGTATGCACATTTTTAAAAAGGGAAATGTCATATGCCTCAAAAGGGAGGAAAAAAACCTCCCTGTCACTAATGGAATATATCCCCCAAAGAAAGAATCTGCAGGGAACCTTTCCAAAAGAGTTGGGTCCATTTCCTGAGCTGCCAATCACACACAGACTGAAACAGCAGAGGATGTGGAGCAATCCAGAAATTCCTGCTGGAATCCTGCTCCAAGGGACGTGCACATCTTGTCAAACTCCATCAGCATGATTAGGGGAACTCTGGATTGGAAAAGGTTCTCCATGGAGAGGGTGGCCAGGCTCCCAGGGATATGGCTGTGGCATCAGGCCTGGCAGGGCTCAGGGAATGCCTGCATGATGCTCTTGGTCATGTGGCTTAGTTTTGGGTGCTGTGAGGAGCAGGAGTTGGGCCTGGTGCCCTTTCCAGCCTGAGACAGGGTTCCATGAATGACAGAGGGGGTGTAATTCCATTCAATTCACACAGAAAGGCGAATGCAGAAATCCCTGGAATTATGAATCAACACAATCCAGGTTGAATCTTCAACCCACCCGTATTAATTGTCTACTCACAACCATGAGGCAGCTACACAAGAAAGAAATTAAAAACTGGCCATTCTGACAGAAATGAGACTTTGAGTCATCTTTCAGGCAGCCGGAGAGGAAACACTTCTGCAAAGCCTCTGTCACTGCCCGTGACACAACTGCTCGTAATCCCCGAGTAATCCAGGCCCAGACAGCTCCTCTCCATGTCCTGACCCCACTCCCTTCCCCTCTCCTGAAGCTGCTGCTGCCTTCCCACCATCATCAGCACAAAGTGAGGCTGTCACTCCTGGGCACTCCCCTTGCACCTCCACATCCCACTTCCAGGGCTTTCCCAAGGGCTGCTCTGAGTGCCCCCAGAAACCTGAACTGTCTCCTTGGAACCCCCTCCTCACTGGGCTCAGGGGGAAAGGCACACAGGGAAGGGAGGGTTCCACCCTTCTCACTCTTGCCAGGGAAAAGCTGTTCTTAGCTCAGACACAATCCATGTGAAAAGGCCACACAAAGCTCAGTTCCACGTTCCTGCTCGGAGTAAGGATGAGGAAGCAAATCCAGGATGCCCCCAGCGTGCTGCTGATGGAAAAGAGAAAACACTGGCTGGAGGAGGACAGGGCTCAGAGCCTCTGTGGGAGGGAATTATGGATTGCAGCTGAAGGAGAAGGACACAAAGGAGTGCAGAGGAGCTGCTGGTTTTCCAGATGTTGGCCAACAGACCTTGGCAGCGAGAGATTTAATCCCAAATTCCACTTACTGCCTCTTTCTCCCGGTCCATGATGGTTTCCAGCTCCTCAAAGTGGCGAAGTTTTATCTCCAGCTTCTTCATCTGAGTCTCCACCAGAAGGGCCACCAGGGACTTGATCTTCCTCTCCTCCACAGCTGCCAGGTGCTGGGGACGAAACACAGGGGTTGTTCTGTGACACTGGGCACAGGAAGGGGCTTGGAAGGAGGGAATCCTCCAGCTACGGCCATCCTGTTCCACTTCTGGCAGGAAACAGGGAATTAGATTATGAATTTATGCTGGGATTCAGAAGCCCTTGGAAGATTATGAAGGTCTTAATCAAATAAATAGGTGTGACAGTTTCATACAAGAGGTGTGGAGGGTGCTCAGAGCAATCCAGCACGGGCAGAGGGAGCACTTCCAGTGGGAATGCAAATGAGGGAGAAGGCAGGGTGTGCTCAGTGGAGTCAGCTGAGGGGCACCCAAAGAGCTCCCAGCAGGACACACACAGGAGGCTGCGACCTGGGGTGACCCCAAATCAGGGACATGGCATGCCATGTCTCTGCCATTAAAATAGCTTTTTCTCAAGGAGAAGGCAAATTGATTTTTATAAGGATTAACTTCATGCCATTTATAGCCGCACATAAATAACACCAGAGATCTGTGTATATATATTTGATACATGAGGCAGCCACGCAAGTGTTTCACACCCTCAGAGTGTGACAAGTGTGGTCATGATGCCTTTCCCTGTTTCTGCTAAAAACCTGCACCCTGCTCGGGGCAGTGCTCACAGATGTGGCCAAGGACACACCCAGGGGCTGGCAAAGGTGAGGGTTGAGGGCAAGGAGGACACAAGGAAAAGCTGGAGCTCATCCAGCTCCAGCTGCAAACAGACCCCTACTGAGGGAGCTGGGCCCCAGCCTGCCCCAGAGCTGGGACAAACAGAGCTGGAGGAAAGCAGCATTAAAAACCTCCCTGGAACCCTCAGCAGAACCTGAATTTCTCAAACCCATCTGATACTGCGCCGTTTGACAACGTTCACCTCCCTGACCCAGCAGCAGTGAAGAAGGGCTCAGCAAATGTGGGTAAATGCACTCCTGACCCTCTAAAGTGAATTTCAAATCAGGTCTGAGAGAACCAGAGTGACCCCAAGCTCATCCAACACCACTCCCTGAGAAATTCCAGCAGCTGTTCCAAAACTGACCAAAGTGCTGCACACAAAATAATGAAACAAAGCTGACAGAACAGGAAATGTCATGTCAAATAACACTGTTTAGTAAAATAAACTTGTTTGTATGAAAATTCAGAGTGAGGGAATCAGCTGGTGATACAGGGTCTTCTAACAAACATTTCACACTGTTTCACATGTGCAATTTTAATGAAATGGGATGAATATCTGATCAAAGCATGTGATTAGGTAAAGGACAGGTCTCAAAATACACCTTGGAAAGGAAATTATCCCTGAAGTTTTTCCTAGAGAGACTCAAAGAGACTCAGCCAGGCATTACCCAGGGCTTTCCATGGGCAAAGGACAAATCCCTGCAGCTGAGGAAGATCAGGAACACAAATTCAGAGGTAATTTTAAATGCCTGATAAACCCATCACTGCAACAGCCTTGAGACATAAATGAGCAGGTGATCCTAAAGGGCTTTTCCAAACTAAATTATTCTATAAAAAAAGAGTCACAGAATGCATGAATGGTTTGAATGAGAAGGAACCTTATAACCCATCCTTATAACCCACCCTGCCATGGCAAGGACACCTCCCACTGTCCCAGGCTGCTCCAGCCTGGCCCTGGGCACTGCCAGGGATCCAGGGGCAGCCACAGCTGCTCTGGGCACCTGTGCCAGGGCCTCACCATGCTCATAGCCAGGAATTCCTTCCCAATCTCCCATCCATCCATCCCTGCCCTGTGGCAGTGGGAGCCATTCCCTGGGTCCTGCCCAGTCCAGCTCTCCTGGAGCCTTATTGCACCACTGGGATCAGGAAGGTCTCTTCAGTCCCAGGCACCTCAACCAGGAATCTGGGGAGGTCATGAGATCAGTGCTTGGCAGGATGTCAAACTGGGCCAGAAGAGTTCTGGGAAGGGGCAGTGATGGATCAAGAGCAGCAGTTCTGCAGCTCCAGCTGGAGCAGGGCAGGAGCCATCAGGGATGCTTGGGCACAGACAGGAAAACCAGCTCACATTGGGTGTCCACTGAGAGGAAAATGAGCAGAAGGTACTTAAATTCTAATGGTGTTTGTTCAGAAACCAGAACCTGTGAAAACACATTTCAGTTGTTGGTCCGTATGAAACGCAGACTCTCACCCTGAACATTCATGTTCACCACTTCTCAAACAGCACAACTCAACTGTTAGAAGCCACTGATACCAAAAGAAAAAAAGGAGAAAACCCCCAAACGAACAAAACCCCCACTTCAATCTTGTCTTTAACCCCATCTTCATTCAGAATCCAACTGCAATATTGCTCTGATATAAAATCCTAAGGAAAACAGCTTTTCACATGACCAGGCCTAGAGTTTTTGATGAAGTGTTTAATTACTCCCTCAGACAAGACACAGACCACCCAAAGCTCTAACAATGTCTGGCTTTTTAAGGGAGTGGGAAGAGAAATCCCTGCTGAACCCGAATTCTACTCTGAAGTGTCAACCTCCTAATTACAATGCATTATTCCCTGTAATGGAAAGCTGAAGCTCTTCCAGAACATTATTACTGCCATAATGAAAAGAGCCATCAGCCAGGTCCCTGCCCCCTCCAACTCCTTATCTCCAGAGGAAGGGGAGCAGCAGCTCATCTTCACTTGGAGCAAGTGGCCCTCCATAAAACACAGCTTAAAGCTCATGTCTCCTCATACAGAGACAGGTTTTTCCAACTTGGCTGAGGATATCTGTGAGTCTGGTGAACTGAGAGCTACTCTGGACTCTGCACTTCACCAAAATACTGAACATCAGCTTTGCCTGCAATTTGGGATTTTAATGGACAGGGAACTGTCTGCCATGTGGGATTTTACAGCCTGGCTTGAAAGGTAAGAACTAAAACATCCTCCATCTCCTGGGCTCTAAATGAGGGACTGCACAGGACCCACCATCCTCACTCTGGGGGATGCAGCTGGGGAAAAGGAGTCGAAGATCATAGTGGAAAAGTTAATAGAGCACACACCACCTCTATTCCTTCTATCCATGGAAATTCATCAGGAATAAACACCCAAGCCTTGCTCTTGGTTTCTATAAAGCAGGTGGACATGGAATGTGGTACTGAATCCCAGAGCTATTAAAAAACCCAAATTAAAACTTGAATCCAGAGAAATTTGTAAAGAAAAAACAGATTTGAAAAAGATACTCTAAAAGCAACGAAAGCAGTGTGGTTCCTGCAAAAGGAAAGGCAAGACAACATGCAATTAGTAATTACAGGGTAAAGAAAAGCTGATTCAACACAGCTCATTAGAGACCACACACAAACAGGAGTTCAAGGGGACACACCAACGTGCTTTTAACAGAACTCTTAACAAAACACAAGATCATTAAGGTGTCTGTGAAAGCTGCAGTGCCAGGACTGAACACCCCTGTGTGTCTGCCCCACCCAGGGCCCAGGGGTTTGTAGGGGAGGACATCAGAGGGTTTGTGCCCCTCAGCACCACAGCCAGACCCCCCAGCAGCCAAAAGCCCTGCCCAGAAGTCACACACACTTTGGGGCTATTCCTTAGGGGTGTTCATGCAGTCCATAATCACCCAAGGAGCTGCTTAATTAAAGCAGTTCATGATCTCCCCCAGGGCTCAGGCAGGAGAAAGGAAGGCAGGCTCAGAGGGGGACCTGCGCAGCGCTGGGAGCCAGGACACTGCAGGCCCAGCTCTGCTGGCCCTGGGAGCCAGCCCCGGGCTGCTGGGACAGCACCAACCTTGGCCTTGGTGGCAGCAGAGGCCAGGGCAGCAGCTGCAGCTGTGGCCACGTTCCCCTCCGAGATCTCGTGTTCCACTTTCTTCTTGCCAGCCTCGGCCTCTTTGTCCTTGCTGCCCTCAACGTTCTCCTTGTTCTCCTCTGCCTCCTTCTCCTCTGCAAGACATCCCAGCCCAGGCTGTTACACGTGTTCCCAGGATGGAGGGCACCACACTAATTACTCAGGCACTAATTAACTCATCCCCAGTTCCAGCACTGCTCCCCATCCGAATGCTGACTGGAACCCCAGCTTGAGAGGATCTGATCCAACAAATGGGGCAACTTTAAATGCTTTTCATCCCCATCCTGTCAATTCAGCACCTGCCATCAGCTTCCCCTCATCATTTCCCAATCAACTCCATCAAATCCAAATGCTCCTTATTCTACACCGGGCTAAAATTCTGAATGTAAGTTGCAGGAAAAAAGCAATATATCCATTCCCATCCCTGGCAGTGTCCAAGGCCAGGCTGGACAGGGCTTGGGGTAGTCTGGCATGGTGGAAGGTGTCCCTGCCCTGGCAGGGGTGGCACTGGATGATCTCTACAGTCCCAACCCAAACCCTTCCACGATTTTATGAGGCATGGGGGAGATGACAAAAAGAATAAGGTTTTATGTAGATGTTGTTACTCCTCAGCCTGTCAAAATCCAGGCTCTGCATCACTTCCCAGGGAAACTGAGCTGAAATATTAACTTCCAAGGGGAGAAGTGAGCAGAAATTCCTAGAACGGCTGGGTTGGAAGGGGCCTTACAGCCCATCCAGGGACACTTCCCATTATCCCAGGCTGCTCCCAGCCCTGTCCAACCTTAAACACCTCCAGCAGTTCCACTTCCTTGCATCCAAAGCGACCAAATGTTGTGGAATTTGGGCAAGCCCCCCATTTCTATACCCACGGGCACTTTGGGGCCGCGGCTCCTCCCCGAGCCCAGGGCTGGGAAGCTCGGGGAGGGATTTGGTGGCCGAGCTCTGCAGGGAGGTTCAGGTGGGACCTGCTGCAGCCCCAGGCGCCAGGGCAAGCTCCCAGCTGGGCTGGGGCCCGTCCCAGGCACTCTGGGGAGGAGCTGGAGCAGCGGCAGCTCTCACCTGTCTTGGGCTCGGCCGCCCCTTCGCTCTCCGGCTCCTTCTCCGCGCTCCGCTCGTTCTCCCCTTCCGGGACCTTCTCCCCCTCCTCAGGCTCGCTCTCGGCTTTGCTCTCCACCTGAAGGGGATGGCATTGGTGGGACAGGGGCAGGGAGAGAAGGTAGTCACTGTCAGCTTTGTTCGTGGCCTGCCAAGGAATTCATTACCACACTGGAAGAGATTGCATTTTAAAGGGCGGCTGCTGCTTGAGCCAGATTTGGCAAACAAACTCAAAATGTGAATAAAAGTAAGTGCTAAACTGGACCAAGCCCAGTGACCCAGGCCGAGCTGGGTCACTCTGTGGGCACAAAAACTCCTGAACTAAGATCACAGAACCATGGGATGTCTGGGAACATGCAGATTTCCAAGGCCTGAGTGAGTCTTCCCCACTTATCTCTTCCCAAAAGTCCCTGTTTATCAGGGAGGAAGAGCTACCTGAAAACAGAGTGGGAAATAACCCCAAAGTTGCACTAATCAGCCCCAGGTTTGTCTGGACTCCTCACCTGGTGAAGGAGGCAACAAGAAATATCTCCTGTTGCTGCAGACTCCAGAAAAAAAACCATCTCCGTTTATTTGTCAGGAATGTAGCAGGAATTAAATAATAATTTAAAAATTAAATTTACATATACAATCAAAATATTAATTTATTATAATACATACTAAACATCATTATATTAATACATAAACAAAATAATAATAATTTAAATATAAGAATAATTTAGCAGGTGAATTCAGGATTTAAGTGCCAGGAGCCTCCTGCCAGCAGACCCAAACTCACCTTCTCTGCTGGCTGCCCCTCTGCCTCCGTTTCCATCTTCTCTTCCTCAGCTCCATCTGAGAAACAAAGAGGGAGGGTTTTAGAATTGCCCCCACAGGCACACCCCACACTCACTCTCTGTTTTGGGCTAACCAAAATCTGCTGCTCTCCCCCCGTGGGGTCAGGCAAGGGCCAGCACTGAGGTGTCGAGAGCAGGCTGCTCCAACCCTGCCCTGCCAGCCCCAAACCAGACTAGGCAGGGCCCAGCTGCTGCTAAAGCGAGACCAGCATGAGGGCAGAAGAAAGAATAATAAAGATAATGATGAAGGAGTCACTGCTCCAGGTGCTGGATGGGTGCACCTCACAGCAGGAGTGCTGGAAGAGCTGGGAGTGCACCCCCGTGCACCGTTAGGCAATTCATTTATTGCTTTGTGAAACACTGATTTTAAATGTTCCTGTAATGCCAGCAGGTTCTGGAGATCAGGGGATAACAACCAGCCATGGAAACGCCATAGACGTGCCTGGATCATGTTCTGGAATCCCTGATATTTTGTGGGATTGTTTAGAAGTTCAAGAAATCCCAATTTATCCACAGCTCTGCAAGGAGGGACAGGAGGAAGCACAACCTCGTGGTCCTGGCCAAGGATTTCACAATTTATATCGAGGCATTAAAGGAGCTTATTTAGATCCTGGACTGGGGTGATGCAGAACTGCTGGTGACAAGCCCTGATCCATCTCTAAGCTTCTGAAGACATCAGCTGGTGCTGGGGGTTCATTTTCAGTAATCCTTATTTTCCTGCTAATTCCTGTGTGCTACACTGAGGAAAAACAAGGTAGGAAGTGTTCTTCTTGAACAGCAACAGTTCTGTAAAGAAATTTTTACACAAGTCCCTTCCATATGTAAGAAAAAAACAACTAAAATGTCTGACTGAAGGGTAATAGTTTTCCTCTTGGCCTATTTTAAGATGATAAACCCACTTATCTGAACTATCTGCCACCATAATTCAATTTAGGAAGACTGGGGACATTCTCCCTCACAGGTTTTATCTCAGAGTTAGGATTTAGTGACCCAATAATGTCACAGGGAAAATCTCGATTAGATTTTATCAGACAGCTCTTTCAAGGCTAGAAGCAGAGTTTCAAACTGGGCTGGAAAGTGTCATTCCTCCCAGGAAAGGGAAGGATTTACAAAGAAAGCTGGATTCAATCCTTTAGGACAAAAAAGGGAGACAAAGTGCAGAACACTCTGAGCGTGCCCAGGTTGGTGGAAATCAAACAAACAAAAAAAATACTGCATAGAAATACCTAAATTTACATTCTTGGGTGGGGAGGATCATTGAGACCATCCCATCCCCACTCTGCCACGGCAGGGACACCTCCCACTGTCCCAGGTGCTCCCAGCCCTGTCCAGGGACACTGCCAGGGACCCAGGGGCAGCCACAGCTGCTCTGGCCAGGAGACCACTCCATGGACCATGGGAGCTGCTGAGGGACTGACGCTGCTGCTGGGAAGAAATTCACAGGATCCCAGGATTACTGAAGCTGGGAAAGCCCTCCCAGCCCATCAGGGCACCCTGTGCTTGATCCCCACCCTGTCCCCAGCCCAGAGCTCTGAGTGCCACCTCCAGCCCTTCCTGGGACACCTCCAGGGATGGGCACTCCAACCCTCCCTGAGCAGCCCCTGACAAGGCCTGAGCTCCCTTTCCATGGGGAAATTCCTCCTGGTGTGCCTCCCCTGGCCCAGCCCGAGGCCATTTCCTCCTGTCCCTGTTCCCTGGGAGCAGAGCCTGACCCCTCCAGCTGTCCCCTCCTGTCAGGTAGGAGTTCAAACAAACAGGACATCCCAGAAAGACAAACTGCTTCCCATCCACTCTTCAGAGAGGAGTTTCTCAAGGAAAAGCACACAGAGCATCTCCAAGTGCTCCCAGACCCTCTTATGTGTCAGGACACCCAAACTCCAGTGCTCCTTCCCTGTTCCCAGGGACACCCAGGGAAGGAAGGGACGTGTGACACTGAGATTATTGCCAACATCCTGGTTTAACCTCGCTCCTCTGGCTCTGGCTGCAGCAGCACATGGGAGGTTAAAATCAGGCTGACAGCTCCAGACAGGTTGCAGTCAATGGGTTTTGAAAAGTGTTTTCCTGCATCAGCTGCAGAGCCCTGACACGCAGCGACAGCACGGTGGCTGCAGCTCCCAGGGCCACCACGGGTGGGACAGCACAGGACAAGGGGACAACAGATTCAATTATGCATTGTTAGGCTGGGGGGGAAATGAGTTTGCCTGGGTGGAAGCAGGTTTTTGGTTCTAAATCACAGGCTGCTCAAAGGATCCCAGAGTCATTAAGGCTGGAAAAGACCTTCAGGTCATCGAGTCCAAGCTGTGCCTAATCCCCACCTTGTCCTCAGCTCAGAGACTGAGTGCCACATCCTGGGACACCTCTGGACTCCACCACCTCCCTGGGCAGCCCCTTCTAATATTTAACACCTTTTCCATGAAGAATTCCTCAAAATAGTAGAGTCTGGTAAAACTAATTCTGTAATTGCAAAATGAAAGGATGACACAAAGCCCCGAACACGCCTGACCTTCTGCACAGCCATGACAGAATTGCCTCTGGCCCCTGGCACAGACACAAACACAACTGTACTGATTTTCCTGGGTGATCTAATGAGCTTAATGAAAATACATCCCGGAGGAATTGATCAGTTGGAGATCCTGTCCCTGGGACAAAGGGGGAAGTATTGACTTTAAGGAGAGAGCTCCTAAAATCCCTTTCCCCTGCGCCAAAGAAGCTCTTGAACTCTCTTCAGCAGGTTTGCTATTGCACCTTGCAGGATGTGGGAATCCAGGATCACAGAATCCCAGAATAACTGAAGCTGGAATGCACCTCCCAGCCCATGGAGTCCACCCTGGGCCAGTGCCCACCTTGTCCCTAACCCAGAGCTCCGAGCGCCACAACGAGGCCTTCCTGGGTCCCCTCCAGGGATGGGCACTCCAAACCTCCCTGGAAGGCCCCTGTCAATATTTAACAACTTTTCCATGGAGAAATTCCTGCTGATGTCCACCCTGAGCCTCCCCTGGCACATCCTGAGGCTGTTCCCGCTCCTCCTGTCCCTGTTCCCTCAATGAAAGGACATTTCTTAGGTCAAGAAGAGGTTGTGAGCCACCCCAGGACACCTCTCAAGAAGGAAAATACATTGGGAGATGAGGAATCATCACCTCTCCAAGCCCCTCTTTCTACCTGAGTCAGTAGTATTCCATTTCTGTGGGATTTTGTTCTGTTTTGCACATTATCTCCAAGAACACTGAGCCATTTTTTTCTAACACACAAAGAACTCAGAGCTGAGCTCTGCCCAAGCCAGTGACTTCACAGAGAACTTAAATGGACTTTAGGTCAACAAGGAAACCTGTGAAACATCTCCCTGCTAAGAACTCCCTGCGTTACCAAAGAGATGCAGAAGCAGCAGATCCAGAACCTCCGCTGTCGTGAGAGGAACAAACAAAGCTCTGCAAACACAAGTGGAGTCACCTGCCTGAGCTGCAGCTCAGCAAACAGTTTAAGATGCCCTCCAGACTCCTCTCTTCTCACTGAGGCAACACACAACCTGTCACAGCCAGGCTGCGACATTAATATTTAATTGAGAGGAAATACATGATAGCTGTGGAAATATCCCAGCCCTGGGTATGATAATGATGCTGTTATCTAAACCATCATTTACATTTCCCACAATAAATCAGGGCTGCACAGCCACCAGAGCTGCCTCTGCTCCTGCCTCACACAGCCTGGGGGCTCAGCAACAGGGGGGCTCCATGGGGAAGCCTGGGAATGCTGCTGGGGGAGCTGGAAAAGCCACAGCAGCTTCTGTGTGAGCCACAGAACTCACCAGGAGAGGAGTGATGGGCTCAACCCCCTGGTGGTGCAGACTCAGGCACCAGGGCACACCCAAAGCGATACCATCATTATTGTATTATTATTATATTCCAGGCACTGTGGAATCCACTGCTTTAGGAATGCTTCCATCACCTCAGAGTTCTCACCCAGCAGCAGACAAATCTCCCTGCCAAACGTGACTACAACAACTGTGTGTATGTGCCCTCCTTGTGTGTGGTTTCCCAGAGTGTGTGTGTGGGGATGAATCAAATCCATGCCCAAAATGGTGAATTTAACCCTCCTCTGGCACTGTTTGCAGGTGATGGATGCAGGAAATCAAACCACAGTCCCTCACTCCCTGGCACAGAGCAGCTCCAGCCTCAGCCCTCAGGACTGGTGTCAGTGGAAATACTTGTTGGAGTAAGACCTGAAATGCTCAGGTACCTCCAGCAGAGCCCCTTCAGAGAAATCAGTGTCATTAACCACCTTGGAAAGACATGAACAAAGGCTTCCCAGAAATGATTAAACACCACAGGAGTGCTGGATATTGCCCTTCTCTGGAGCTGAATCCCAGCCTGAGGGCTGGATCCCCCTCTGCTCCCCTCAGGCCACTGTCACTGACACAGCTGCCCTGGGAAGGGCAGGTCCTGTGAAGGTCCTGGCATTTATTGTGGGGAACTGTTTTAAAACCTTAGAGCAGATTGTCCAGAGAAGTGTGGCTGCCCCTGGGTCCCTGGCAGTGCCCAGGGCCAGGCTGAACAGGGCTGGGAGCAGCCTGGGACAGTGGGAGGTGTCCCTGCCATGGCAGGGGTGGCACTGGATGGACTTTAGGGTCCTTCCAACCCAAATCTTTCTGGGACTATGAAAGCAGGAGACAGAGTCCACCACTCTCACCGCAGCACCTGAACCACTCCAGTCTCCTCGTAACTCCACTGAAGCCTCACTTTATCAACTTAAAAGGAATTATCACCAGCTCTTACAAAACCTAACAATGAAGACTTAGAAGAAGAGATTCTTGGGTATTAACTTAAGCTCCTCCAATCTGTTCCAGTCATTTTCCCTTTTCACATTCCATACTGACTATAATTCACTGATATTAAATAGTTTTAAAATTATTATGGAGCTCTGATATAATTTTATTTTTGAAATATAACAACTAATGAACTTTAATTCTAGTATGGAACCTCAGGCAGACACTTTTATTTCTCCATAGTTGCATTTCAATATAAAACCAGCATTCTGTGATTCCATTACAGAATGGATGGAAGGACAGGACACAGGGAATGGCTTTGAAGAGAAAGAGGGCAGGGTTAGATTGGATATTGAGAAGGAATTGTTCTCTGTGAGGGTGGCGAGGGACTGGAACGGATTTCCCAGAGCGCTGTGGCTGCCCCTGGATCCCTGGCAGTGCCCAAGGCCAGCCTGGATGGGGCTCACCTGGGACAGTGGGAGGTGTCCCCACCATGGCCGGGGTGGCACTGGATGATCCTTGAGGTCCCTTCCAGCCCAACATCCTTGGATTCTCTGCCAGTATAACAGCCAGTGGACTTCCACTGCCATGTGGCAGCCCCAGCAGGTGTCTGCATGCCAGGGATGTTTCCATCCCTGCACAGCTCTGGGGTACAATCCCCCGGTGTCCGAACGCAGCCGCGGCCACAGCCCACGGCACAGCCTCTGCCACGGACACGGGGGGTCCCCGTGCCCAGCTCTGGGGGGTGGGAGGCACCACAGATTGCTGAGTGACCCAGTTCACTCGGGCTGAGCAGCTCCCCCAGGGACAGCCATCTGCTCCTGCCCTAATTTATTCCATTAGTCAGAGCCCAGCACAAATCGCATTAACGCCGCCGGGGCAGGGCTGGCCCAGCTCCCCACACTGCTCAGCCACAACTGACTGAGGGTGGCATCTGCCCCGGGAGCCCCAGACAGCACTGCCAGGCTCCTCACAGGCCCCACTGCCAGCTCGGGCACAGTCTCTCCCAGAGGAGAGGCCAGAAAGGGCCACGCTGCAGCCCGGCAATGGGAAACTCCAGCAGCAAACGTGGTACAGGGACACATGTTCAGGACAAGAGGGAACGGCCTCAGCATGTGCCAGGGGAGGCTCAGGGTGGACATCAGCAGGAATTCCTTCGTGGAAAGGGTTATTAAATATTGGAGGGAGGTCTAGAGTCCCAATCCCTGGAGGTGTCCCAGGAGGGCTGGAGATGGCACTCAGTGCTCAGGGCTGAGGGCAACGTGGGCATCAGGCACAGCTTGGGCTCTGTGACCTCGGAGGGCTTTTCCAACTGAAAAGATCCTGTGAAGTTCTTAGCAACCCACAGTGACACCTGTACTGGGAGAATATGGGAAAGGGAAACAAAGACTGGAAGAAAAATTAAACTTAAACTGACCTTATTTTCAAACAACTATGAAATTAAACTCAGCCCCAGATGGAGTAACACAGAGATTCGGTTTATAGCTGACTTGTAAATAAACCCCAAAGCTTGTCCTTCCAGCAGAGCTTCAATGCCTGCTGTCAGCTCTGAGGAACAGGGAGCAGCAGATGTTCCAGATGTTTCTCTTCCCTTTCCAGCACACAATGCCACCATCCCAAAGCACCGAGCTGCCTCACGGCAAGTCTGTCCCACTGAGTGCAGAACTGGAGATGTGTGACAGAAGGGCTGAGTGGTTTGTTTGCTTCTTTTCCAATTAAAAACTATCTTGGTGATTTAAATGGCATTTAGCAGTCTAATTTACAGGGTAGTTCTGCACTGGACATCGGGTGCTATAAATAGCAGCCCTCTGTGGGCAGCAGTTGGTAACTGAAGAGCACCGAGCACAGCCCCTCGTGATGCCATCCCACAGTCTGGCACCTTGCTCGTGTCCCTGGACAGGGTGACAGCAGGTCAGCTCTGCAGTGCAGGAGCACATCCCAAACCCAGCCTCCCAGTCAAGCTCCATCACATTCTGCTCAGCTGTGCCCACAGCCAGACGTGCCTTTTCATGTCCACTCACTAAAGTCACTGAAATCACTTGTGATGCGCTGAACAAAGCAGGAGCCAACAGGGCTGAGAGGAAGCAACAGTGACAAGATTGTGGATCTGTGACCAAAGGAGGAGAGCAAAGCCTGAGAAAGCCCTGGGGATGGAGTAAACTGTGTCTGCTCCTCCTGCTGGGGAGAGCCACCAGGGCCAACATAGAGGGGCACACAGCTTCACTTCCCAGGGAGCTGCTTTGACACTCCAGAGCAAGGAGGAACCAGTTTGCACCAGGCAGGGTTTCAGAGAAAAGACTTAATAGCAGAATAATTGCTGAACACAACAGCAGTTAAACCAGAGCTTGTTAATACACACAGGTCAAGCCCAGCAGAATTCCAGCCCAACCAGAGCCAGGACTGGACTATCATGTGCCAGTCCAGCACTTCATCAGAAATTCCTCTGCTGCTGCTGCCACAGGGAACAAGACACTCAGAGTACCAGCTCCACCCTAAAACCCACTGCCCAAACCCCTCAGTTTGCTTTAACACCACAAAGGCAGCACCCTCCAACAGCCCAACCAATGGAGTATCCTGTTCTGGTATTTTTGTTCAGTCCAGTCTGTGCATCCCAAGTAACAGCATTTCCACACAGCGAGAGCAGGAGAACAAACTCCTAAAACTCAAAGTAGCCCGAAATTCCTTAGTTCAGTGTCTGAGTCAATCCTGCAGCAAGCAGAACGCCCCATCCCCTCCTCCCTACCCACAACTCCCACCTCCTGCTGGAGGAGGAGAACTTGCAGGTGAATTTTGGGTTTCTCAGGACTCGGAGGAAAACGCCCCCAGGCAGCCCCAGCTGCAGCACTCACCCATCTTCTCAGGCTCCTCAGGGCCCGTGCCAGCGATGCAGCTGCTCTCCAGGCCGTAGGTGGGATCCACCTTCCCAGAGGCTCGAGCAGCTTCCTGCACCTTCTTCACGTGGGCTTCCACCAGCTCCAGGGGCACCTCCTCTCTGACCCGGGAAAACTCCTCTGCAGGACACCACACACAAAGTGAGACATTCTGGGGCTTTGCAGCAAATTAAGTCACATTTTCTCTGACTGGTGTGCAGGTAAACCCTGGGACCAAGGGAATTCTCAAATATCTGAATTCTTTCCTGTCACACAAGGTGGTTGATTCCATCTTTCAGGTGTGATAGAAAAGAGTCTCTTCCCAATTACATAAAATTGTGCTTTATGTGGAAAAACAAGGAAAAATTGAAAGGAACTATTTTATCAAGTGGACACATTCAATGTCCACTCAAGACTTGAACCTTCTAGTGCAAGATGTCCCTGCCTGTTGCAGGAGGGTGGAGCAGGAGG
Organism: Chloebia gouldiae; assembly: GCA_003676055.1. NCBI lineage: Eukaryota > Metazoa > Chordata > Aves > Passeriformes > Passeridae > Chloebia > Chloebia gouldiae. The sequence continues at coordinate 33,541 of QUSF01000233.1, read as the reverse complement.
TTCCTTTAAGGCCCCTTCCCACTCAGTCCAGTCTGGGAATTCTAGGATCTCTGGCAAATAATTTCACACAGGTAAAACAGGAAGACTGCAAGATCCACACTGAATTTAGCCAGAGCTACACTGGTGACAGTGGTCAGAGGAACACCAACCACCAGGGACAAACACACCAGAGCAGCGAGGGCAGAAGGCAACACCGGCCATTCTTGGGCACTTGGTGACCTTCTGGTGCCACTCCAACTCCACACAGAGCTCCCGGCTTGGGAGGGTCTGGATGTCATCCAGACCAAGCCCCTGCCAGGGCAGGGTCACTGGGATGTGTCCAGGGGGGTTTGGGAGACCCCAGCCCCCCTGGGCAGCTGTCCCAGGGCTCTGCCCCTCCATGCAGAGAGGCTCTTCCTCCTGCTGAGCTGGGACTGGTGTGGTTTGCTGTGTGGGCACTGCTCCTTGTCCTGTCACTGGGCAGAGCCCGGCACCTTCTCCTGGCACGGTTTGGGAGATTTGTGTGGGTTGATGGGATCCCTCTGAGCCTCCCCTTGTGCAGCCTGAGCAGGCCCAGCTCTGCAGTCTCTGCTCAGCAGAGCTGCTCCAGAGCCCTGCACAGCTCTGGGGCCTCTGCTGGACCCTGTCCACAGCTGCTTGGTGTGAGGAGCCCAGACCCGGACACGGTACCCCAGCCGCGCCTCACAAGGACAGCCTGGCTGCAAACGGGATTTCAGGAGGGCAGAACGGAACGTGGGGAGAGCAGAGCTTCTCCTCCATGACGCGCACGCCAAGCCCCGCGTTCTGCTGGCCGCGGAGGAGCGCGGCCGGCGGGGCAGCACACACGGGGGGGAAGGCGGGGTGGAGCCGCGAGGGCCCTGCCGTACCCAGGGCGGCCTTGGCGGCGGCCGAGGCCACGCGCGGATCCACCACGGAGGCCAGGAAGGCCACGGTGCTCATGACGGGGTTGCCCGACTGGCTGAAGGGCACGGGCTGGTAGGCCAGGGGCCCCAGCGAGGCCTCCGAGTTCTCCAGGTAGGGGTCCTCGATGGGCAGGCGCAGGAAGTGCAGGATGCACTCGTCCTGCGTGCGGCTGCCCACGTGCTCCGACACCTTGTTCCAGTCGTCCTTGTACATCTCCAGGGCCTGCAAAAGGCAAAAGCGGCGGCTACTGGGGGAAAGCAACGCTGCTGGGCCAGGAGGATTACCCAGACTGGTTATTGTGTGATGGAGCAGTAAACGGGGAGCCAACAACTACTAAAAACGGGACTTTTCTGCTAGCAAAATGACCTGCCTAAGAAATGTGAGAAGTGCCCTGGGTAGCAGTGAGGCTGAAGCCACAGGGATCAGAAAGAATTGCAGAAGACTTGGCATTTACTACTATTTGCACAGGAGGTGTTTCCCAATTCTGCTCACACAGAGAACTAAATCTGCCTTTCCTACCAAGTCTCACAATCCTTAATTCCCAGCACTCCCTCCAAGGAGTCCTGTTCCCTCTCTGAACACAGGAGCTCTTTGGGGCAGGAACAGGATCCATTTTTCTATTTCTAAATGCAGACTGGCTGTGATGGTGAAATCCAGTCTTCAGATCCAACAGATGCTATGAAGTGGAAAAGCATCAAACAAATAGACCAGGGGAAAAGGGAAATCTATCCCAGATCCTGAACTCAGGAGAGATCAGCTCTGCAGAAGCTGTGCACAGTGGAATTTCTGTTAACACTGGGGATAACAAGTCATTACTGGCTAGATAAGGAACCTGATAAAGTAAGAACTTGCAGATCATATCAAAGACATTAATTCTTAATTTCAGTCATTTTTAAACTTCCTCAAGAAATGTCTTAAAACAATTCAACAGCAAGGAGCTACTGAAGGCCCTGCACTAGCTCCTGAAAAACCAACACATTAATCCTGTAAAACCCTCCAAGTCACAGCCTAATAAATTATTACTCCTTAACAAGCCATTTTTTTCCCTCAAAATTGTTTTAGTGCAGTATCTGGACAGTGTAAAATAAATACGGACATACCCTGAACCATTAACTTTTACATTTGTGAGAGGACTCATGGTCCAGTCACCCAGAAAAAGCAAAAAACCATTTGAGTTTCTGGCAAAAGATGTTCAGTGTGAAAATGAGTTTTCCCGAGTAAATCCTTCCCACAAGGCTGAGAACTCCCAGAAATCTCAACCTTCCAGGCTGACTTCGCTCTCAGAGCAGGGAGGGAGAACTCGGAGCCGGGCTGGATCTGCCAGAGGCCCCGAGGAGAACTCGCCCAGGGTGGGACAGCAGAGCACACAGGGACACAAGGCTCCTGTGCTGGGGCTTTCAGCACCTCCCAGGGACAAGAGGAAGATCCACACTGAGCCACCAGCCTGGTGCTCGGAGTTCCTCCATCTGGGAAGGGCCCAGGGTACCTACCAACCTCTATGGAACACCAGACCAGGCTGGATGGGGCTTGGAGCCACCTGGGAGAGTGGAAAGCGTCCCTGCCCGTGGCAGGGGTGGGGTGGGATGAGCTCTGAGGTGCCTTCCAAACACACTGCTGTCTTCAGAGCAGCTCTGAAGTGTTTTAGTATTTGCTCAGTTAAAACAGAAGCTCTGAGAATTCCTCAAGGACAAAATATCGATCTGCACGGGGCCCTCAGGCACATGGCGGCTGCAGAGGGTCAGCTGAGGTCATGAAAATGTTTGCAAAAAATGCTCCTGTTTGCAAAGCCGTGGCAGCAAACTGGCTACAAGGACAGATAACTCAATCCAAAAGCATCAGAGATCCAACAGGGATCAAACTGGAGAGACATGCCCAAGCTGCCTCAGTGGGCAGCACTTCCCAGAGTGATTTAAGCTTAAACCTGGCTCAAGGGTCTCTCTCCCAGCCAGCTCTCCCTGCTTAACTCGGGTGGGAGGGAAAACTCCCAGCGTGGCTCCAGAAAGCCTCTGGCTCCCTGCTCCTTCCCAGCTGGGTGGGGAGAAGGCCCAGGAGTTGCTGAAGACCCCGAGCAGCAGCACAAGGGGCTGGGAGAGCTCCAGCAGAGCCCTGGGCCGGGGAATGGCCTGGGACAGGCTGCAGTGGCCAGCCTGCTCCCCACCACGGGAATCCACATCCCCAGACCTGCTGAGCCCTCCTCCTGCCCCCTGCCAAGGCTCTGAGCCGAGGACAGACTGCTCAGCTCAGGTCACACTCAAGGGAGGCATTCGTTCTCTGCTCAGCCTTTATTTCCCTCTGCCTAACTTCAGGCTCTCGGTCCCTGTCTCCGTTTTTAACCCCACTGGCACATGAGAGCAGCTCTGCTTCTCTGCTCCCAAATTTCTGCTTTCTGCTCCTCCTCCTTCCCCGTCTGTTGTTTTCCTGCCAGACAAACCCTCGCTCGCAATAAATGTCCTTCCTAAAAATAGCTGAAAATGCATTTAACTCTGCCTGAGCCGTGGAGACGTGCACAGGGCTGTGCAGGGAGGGCGGTTTGGGGAGGAAAATTCTTCTTTCCTCCCCCAAATTATTCAGTCAGCAGGCAGAAGGCCAGTAATTATATTTCAGATACGATTTATTATTTGGAACTTCGCTGCCTATCTATTTGCCCAAAGCTGCCCTGAGGATTTAATTGGACTGAGCTGGCTTGTTACAGCTGAATTACTTATGCTTGAACTGATATACTCTTTACTGGTTTATTCATAGAGCAAGTCCATGAAAAAAGAAGGAACAGAAACATTATTAATTTAAACTCATTAAACAGAATTGCAATCTCAATATTTAGGGGGGTTTTTGGTTTTGTTTTAAACACACAATATGTCATTATATTATTTCATTGGGCTACAATGTACAGTGTATGACCATAAGCTAAAAACATATAAACCAATGAATTTTAAATAATAGTACTATTAATATTAAATATTTAAATAATATATTTAAATAAATAAAAAAGGAAAGAAGTTAGTATACAAGGCATTAGCCTTGTTTCTCCTTACAAGAATGCCATGGAAAACAGCTGTTTACACTCTCTAAGTAAATTTTTTCCATGTGCCAATAGAAAAGTATTGGCTAAACAGCAAATATCAACCTAAAATAAATAGGAAAAAAAGGCAGATTTTGGCTGTTTGATGACCACACTCCATATGTGTGAAGACTGAATCACAGCTGCTGATTTGGCACTGACACAGGTCCATCCTCCAGGCTTTTCCCCAGGAAATTAATTTTCAATGGGTTTATTGACACATGGGAAGACAAAAAAGCTGAAACAATCAAGCAATTGCAGTTTGCTCTGAGCTCTGCAAATAAAACAGAGCCCCAAACTGGAATCCTCAGAATCCTGAATTACTTTAAAAGAAAAAAATCAGCCGTGCAGCCTTTGCATCAGGAAAATGTTCCTGTGAGGAGAAGATCTTTTCTTTGCAGAAGTGGCAGCACTTTATTTCAGGCCCCTGAGATTCTTCTTCTGCTGAAGCAGAGAGGAACAAGTGCCCTGATGTGAGAGCCCAGAACCCTCTGCAGCTCCTCTGGAGGGTTCCATCCCCACTGCAATTCCAGGGATCCAACCATCCCCGTGTGCTCCAGAGCTTCACTCGAAGCCACCTGGGGACACCAGCCTGCATTATAAGGTACCTCAAGGAGTCATCTCAGGATTTTTTTGTAGACTTCCAGAAAAAGCTCGAAGAACACCCCAAGTGCAGCTCCAGGGGAAAAAAAGGAGGAAACAGATGGGATGAAGGAGCTTCCTTCTCGATGGCCTCAACTGTTTTTCAACCACTTCAGCTTCCAAAATGAACTGTTTCCCTAAGCTATGGCATGGCTTGGAAATCAAAATTTCCAAATATTTATCTGAGTGCCAGGTAAACCTTTACCTGAATTGTTTACCACTATTTGAATTAGTGACATTATTTCACACTGTCAGTGAGTCCTGCTGAATGAAAACACTTCTCTGCACTGCAAAACCTGTTCTTGACTTACACAAAATTCTTAAATGCTTCATTTCTGGCTTGCAGGTCCAAGTTAGAAGCCAACCTCAGACCCAGACAGCCCCTCTCTCACAGAGATGTTCCTGCCATCTCTTTTTGGTAGCAACACTCTTGTAGCCATGATGGCAGTTGTCATCTAACTCCAAAAAATGTACATGTGGATTTTTAAAGCCTGACCCACCCCTCCTGGCTTGGTTTCTGCCCTTTAGCTTGGCTTCATGAACTCACCTCTAACAGCAGCAGCGTCTCCTGCTCTGTCCATTCTCTGCCAGCACTCGCACCTTTACTCTACAAAAGAGAGGAGGAAAAAAAAAACAAAAAAAGAAAAGGTGAAACACAGCACTTCTTGCACAAAACCTTGTAGGAGAAAACACTGAGGAGGGAAGGGGAAGGAGCTGTGATTTGATCCACTCCAACCTCCCCGCTCCAGCCCCTGTCACCCCAGGCAGGGGTCCGTGAGATTTGCCCCTCAGTGAAGGCAGAGCTGGGGGTCACACACCCCAACCTCCCGAGCTAAGGCAAAGGGATCTGCACCCTCCTCTGCCAGCGACCCCTGCCTGCACACACAGCACAGAGGGTTTTCCTGAACAATAAACCCCCTCCGAGTGCTGGAGGCAGAGTGGGCTGGGCACGGTGTGGGCTGCTCCAAAGTAAGTCAATTTATCTCCAAGTTCATCAGTAACTCCGTAGAGAAATAACAGCTCTTTACAGGGGGATGAGCTGTGTGAGAAGGAAGGGTGATTCCAGCAGGATCATCTGCTCCAAGGGCTGCTGCTCCCAAACCTAGACGTCGTGGTAAACTGCTCAGATTGCACAAAAATTCCAAATTCATGGTGGAACTTCTCCTGACAGCTGGGGACCTGCTCCCAAGGAGCATCAGCACCACTGGATGGCTCCGTGCTAGACTGGGAGGAAGAGGCTATTTAGGATAATAAATTTTATCTCCAGATGCATTTCAAACAGCTCATTAACCCACACAGAACATTAATCAATGTGAGTCACCCAACTGCTGCTCTCCACAGCCAAAAGCCCCAGCACATAGAAACCAAACAGGGCAATCTGCCAACAAACCTGCTCCAGTTCACAGCTCCTGTAAACAGAGCCAGAGCCCAGAACCAGCAACAGATTTATCAATTTGGAGAGTATTTATATCTTCCCTAATAAGTAAGTCAATCCATGAAATGTGAGATGGAACCAGCCTTATAAAAATACCTCTGGAACTGGTTTGTGTTTGTGAGGTTTTTAAAGGATGGTCTGAAGTGGTAAATAGTGTTTAAAGAGTTATTTTTTAGGTTTAAACAACGAGGACAATGAACCAACGACATGGAGTTAGCCTGATGCCCACGAGGGGCACTACCCAGCTCTGGAGAGTGCCAATTCCCACTGGAGGCCGTGCTGAGGTACCATGGCATTCCCACAGCACCTCCAGGGACACACAGGGAGCAGGGAAAAGCAGGAGGTTGTGGAATCAACACAGCACTGCAATGATGCCTCTGAGTTTCATTACCCTGTGACACTCTGCAGTGCCAGTGCCCAAAGGTGCCCTGCAGTGGCCCAGGACACCCAAACCAGTGGGAATGGGGGTCCCTGTTTGTCAGCCTGGAAACCAGGAGAGGCAGAGATCCTGCTGGAAGCTCTCTGGGTCCTAAATCCTTGGATCATTTGCTGAAGCTGAACCATTCCAGCAGAACATGCAGGAACAGTGAGTTTGGTATCCAAGAGCTGACAGCGTGGACTGCTCTGGGAAACTGTTTGTGTCTTTAGTCCCATAAAATCAGAATTCCAGCACAACCTCCCACTGCAGTGTCCTGCACAGGGATGGAAGACACCTAAACCAGGAGTGGAGGAGCAACACAAGTCACCTCAGTGACTCTAAGAGGGGGACACCTGAGGAATAACAAAGCTCACTGGGAGCTGGAATGCCTGGACACTTGCCTTGGCCAGAGTCTTTTTGGAGTAGATGTCTGTGCGAAGACCAAAGTTCTGCAGGTCAGTTGGCTTCTCCTTGTTCTTCTCAGGGAAGCTCAGCATTTGCTGGGCAGCTGGAACCTGGGAACAAACGTTACAGGGGAGAGGGGCAGGAAATAAAAGTTACCCAAGGTTTTGAGATAACCAACAGAATGTGGACTGGACAGAGAAGCCGAACACAAGCCCAAGACACTAAAACAAACGTCTGAGCAACGTGTGAGTGGTTCTGCACAGAAGTGCCCCAGGTGCTGAGCCCAGCTGCCCAGCCAGTCCCAGGCTGGGCAGGCCCCCAGGACAGGGGGGACACCAGTCC
>QUSF01000233.1:3076-26328 GCA_003676055.1 Chloebia gouldiae | reverse complement strand
CCCAGGCTGGGCAGGCCCCCAGGACAGGGGGGACACCAGTCCCAGGCCCCCCTGGCCCAGGGCTCACCTGGGGGGTGCGGATGTGCAGGGGCATCAGCCCCGAGGGGGTGTCGGCCAGCACGTTGAAGTGGGGGGTCGGGGGGGGCCCCATGGCCATGGGGCGGCTCTCGGGATCCACCTGGTAGTTGATGAGCCCCCACTGCTCCAGGAAGGCGTGGACCCTGTGAAAAACAGGACAAATCCAGCCTTTGCCACCAATGCTTCGCTTGTGCTTTGTGTAGGAGGGGACAAACAGAGCTGATGTTTCTGGATCTAATCCACACCCAGGAGCTCCTCTAGTCCTTCATTAATCCCAAACAGCAAAACAAATCCCAGAGCAAGAGCTCCGTGCACACCTGAGGGCACTGCAGTGTGATGGATAAACCAAAGCTGGACTCTATCCAGTTCTGGGCCCCAAAGAAAGACCCTGAGGGGCTGGAGCGTGTCCAGGGAAGGGAACAGAGCTGGGAAGGGGCTGGAGAATCCCTGAGGGAGCTGGGACGGGGCTGGAGAATCCCTGAGGGAGCTGGGAAGGGGATGAGCCTGGAGAAAAGGAGGCTCAGGGGGACCTTGTGGCTCTGCACAGCTCCTGCCAGGAGGGGACAGCCGGGGGGTTTGGGATCTGTTCCCAGGGAACGGGGACAGGAGGAGAGGGAATGGCCTCAGGCTGAGCCAGGGGAGGTCAGGGAGGACACCAGGAGGAATTTCCCCATGGAAAGGGGGCTCAGGCCCTGGCAGGGGCTGCCCAGGGAAGTGACCTAGAGGTGCCCAAGGAAGGGCTGGATGTGGCACGGGCTAGGCTCAGTTTTTGGAGGGCTTTTCCACCATCAGCACCCAGGATGCTGCTGGTGCCTGGAAGGGCCGGAAGCTCCAGGCTGGCACCTCATGACGGCGCAGACGTCCCCGGTGAGGTTCCTCCTGCAGGCAGTGCTGGTCAGGTACTCCTGCGGGTTCAGCCGGTACGTGTCGATCATGAAGTTCCTGTAGGCCAGGTATCTGCAACACGAGGCACCAGCTGTGTCCCCTCAGCTCCTCCACAGCTCAGAGCATCATTCCAACACCCACCCCCCAAACACCGACCAGGAAACACCAACAGATCTCTTACTGCTGTAATTCCAGCACCAACACCTAGAGGTAAGTGGAATTCACACTCTTCCAGACTGTTTCACTCTGGGTTCTATCCTGTGCGTGGATTAGCAGCACATGGAAACATGTTTAAATTGTGCATCACACAATTATCTGTTGTAACTTGGTCACTGATCAAATATTCCCACCATAGAACAGAAGCTGCAGGATGAAAGTAACAGTGTCTGGTCTTAACACAGGAACAGGATAAATAATTCTTGTGCATCCCTGTGTGAAGGAGAAAAGCTGCACAGAAAAGGAGAAGTGGATGGAACACTGCTGTGGCTGCATGTGGAGTTTTTAATGAATGAAGGGATGAGGCTGGAAAGGCTGGAGAACAGCAGCATGGAGAAGAAAAGATCTTTGAAAAGCAGAGGACAAGAGCCCAGAGCCAGCACAGCTGGGAACAGCTGGAGCAGAAACAAACCCTGAGAGATTCCCCCATTTCAGGAAGTTTCTGGAATGTACTGATGCTTCATACAAATTATCCTGAAGAAAATAACCTGCCATAAAATTATTGATAGCCCTGCTCCTTAGAGGGAACAAACCCAATCTGCCACAGACAGGATGGCACCATCCAGGCTGGATGGGGCTTGGAGCAGCCTGGACAATGGAAAGTGTCCCTGCCCATGGCAGGGAGGTGGAGTGAGGTGGGCTTTATGGTGCTTTTGTACCCAAATTATTGCAGCATTCTGTCTAGTGAGTACCCAATGCAAAGCTGTGTGTAAAACAGTGGTTTTAAACCAGATTTCTGCCTTTGGAAAATTCCAGGGGGGAATGTTTCACATGCAGTGTGTGAAGCAGCTGGGAACCAAAAATATAAATCATCCAGGCAAGGTCTGAGCAGGCAGATGCTGCAAGCACATGTCCCTGCCAAAATCCCACATCTTCCTCCTGACCAGATCATATGTGCAACTGGCTGGAAGAAAATTGCTGGAGTAGGTGTTTGGCTCCATGTGGGATGCAAGAAACAAAAAGGAGCTTCTTCCACAGAGGAACACTGAGAACATCTCTGAATGCTCCAGGGGAGGAGGGGAAGAACCTGCCCAGGACCAGGTCCTGGCTGCAGGAATTAGTATTCATTAGCAAAGGTCACAGCACGAGGTGGAGAGAGAAGCCCAAGACAGAAACATCCCCAGGTTGATTCTGAGGGGAGATGGCTTTGAGCCACAACACGTCCATCAGCCCAACCCTGTCAGCAGTGGGAAGTCAAGCAGGATTTAGCTGAATCCCTTTCCAGCCAGGGCCCAGCTCAGGCACTGCTGTCACAGGGATGAACCTGTGTGAGCTCCTCCAGCACGGTGTTTGGCCACTCATCTCCATTCAGAGGGATGCTCCCCTTTTATCTCCAAAGAAAACACAGAGGCAGGACCACATGCTGCTCCTAGAACCCCGGAATGGCACCACAAGGAGACCTCCAGGATGACAGGAGGAGGGGCAGGAGTCTCCAGGCTGCTTCCATGGCAGGCAGTGACCGGGGCAGCCCAGGGAGCAGCAGCAGGAGCACTGAGCTGTGATGCCAGCTGCAGAAGGGCACCTGGGCCTGCAGTGACAATCACAGGGACCTCAGATCCAGGAGGGAAACATTCCTTCCACATTGCAGCTGTCAGCTGCCTCTCACTGAGAAACCCCAAACTACAATCTCCTGGGCAGCAGAACTGCTGGAACAGAGCGAGTGTTGGCTGAGCTTGGGAGCAAACCCATTGTGCAATGGCAGGGAGTGGAAGAAGAGGATCTCTGCAGTGCCTGGCCCCCAGGCTGTGCTGGGCTCTGGGATCCAGCTGTGCATACTCTGCACTCACACATGCAGAGCAGCTGTGAGCACAGACCAAGGACTGGTAATCCCTGGAGGTGCCAGGAGCCCCAGGGGTGTCTGAGCCGAGCTCCTCATCAAACCATGAACTGTCACCAGGTTTCTTAGGGTTTTGTCCAGGCAGGCCTGAAAGACTCCAAGGAGGAGCAATCCCGATTTCCCAAGCCCCCATCTCAGTGCCTCATCTTGTTCAGAGCCCAAAACTCCCCTTTTCTCCAGCCAGAACCTGCTGCTCCATTCCAGCCCGAGCTGTTCCTGCCCTGTCACACGCCCAGGGACAGCCTGGCTGCACCCCAGAGACCTCCTGGGGCAGGGGACAAACACCAGGGCCCCAGGATAAAGGACAGTCCCTAATTTCTGTTTCTTTAGCAGACTCAAAGCATCACAGACCAACCTGAGGTGGGAGATCCAGCACAAGGACAACCTCTGCAGGAACTCTCCTCTCCAGGCTGGGAGAGCTGGGAATGTTCCCATGGAGAGGAGAAGCTCCAGGGAGAGCTCAGAGCCCTGCCAGGGCCTGAAGGGGCTCCAGGACAGCTGGAGAGGGACTGGGGACAAGGGATGGAGGGACAGGACACAGGGAATGGCTCCCAGTGCCAGAGGGCAGGGATGGGTGGGAGATTGGGAATTGGGAATTCCTGGCTGGGAGGGTGGGGAGGGGCTGGGATGGAATTCCCAGAGCAGCTGACAATCTGCCTGGGTCCCTGGAACTGTCCAAGGCCAGGCTGGAGCAGCCTGGGACAGTGGGAGGTGTCCCTGCCATGGAAGGGGTGGCACTGGGTGTTTTTTAAGGTCCCTTCCAGCCCAAACCATTCTAGGATTCCAAGGAATGCTGTAATGAAGGGGCCAGATGACATCAGGACAATGAGGAGACACCTCAAACACTTCCTATAATACTTGATTGAAAAAAAACAACTCCTTATAAAATCCCCAAAAGCTGCTTTGGAACCAAGCCAAGATTTGACAGCAGGACAAAGTGACCCCAACCAGGCCAGTCCCACTGCCCAAATTGACCAGCAGACACTGGTGTCCAAAACAAGGATTTTTTGATGTGAAATCTCAGGATTTAAGATCATTTTAATAGAAACAAGCATATTGTTCAAAAGCCTTTTACTATCTTTGCTTTATCCATGGCCCTTTCAAGATCACTCTGAATAACCAAACTCAGAAGAGAAAATTCACTCCACAGCCAGAGACAGGACCTACAGCACACAGAAACACAGAAATGGAGCATGGCATGAGGAGAGAGGAAGGAATAAGGAGGACTGTTCCATCTTCTACCCTTTCATGACATTTTAACATGATTTTGGGAGTTGATCACATCTTGTACCACACAGAGTTGAAGAATTTGTTCCAGTATTACTTGGGGGAAAGTAGTTTTATTTTCCCTGAATAACCACTGGTAAATACCACTTTGGTGTTAAAACTTTTACCTTTACCACAACAATGTACAAACCTTGTCAGTGGCTCTGTCCCTCTTTCAGGCCCTACAGGAAGTATCAGCCTCACACACACCACAGGATTTATGGAATGGAAGCTCCTTTACCCTGCCCCACTATCACTGCCCATTTTCCCAGGTTTTACTCACATTTCTGGAGTCTTGGACTTGTTTTTCCCATTGAAGAATTCTGGAAGTGCACGACGTTCAATCACGTGGATGCTGCAACAAAAGCAGTTCAGGTGTCAGACCCTGAAACAGTCCTGACTCCAAGGAGGATTCCCAGCTGCTACAAATATCCTCCCTCTAGAATCAGTGACTTCTCCTCAAGGTCACAATAAAAAAGCTTTCAGTAGTAGAGATATACACAGAATGGTCAGACAATGATAAAGAAGTAAAACAGAGAAAGGAATTAAGGTGGGAATTACAGGGAAATCAATATAAGCAAAACCAGTTGAGGAGGCAAAGTGAAGATCTCTGCTGCTTGAAATTCTCTTCCTCATTCCCAACCCCTGAGAAGGGCCAGAAAGATTTCAGCACAAAACATGGGAACCAGACCTAAACAGGAGCCACTTCCTTCAGCTCCCAGGCTGATGGGTGAGAAAACAAAACTAAGTGAAGCCTGCCTGTGGAATCCTCTGAATCCTTCTCCCTCAGGGGAATTCCCAGAGCCTTGCCTTGGAAGATTTTGCCATAGAGTCTTCCCAGCCTAGGCTGAAGGAGAAGACTTCCCCATGGAGTCTTTCACAACACCACAAACCACTCCAGTTCCTTTCCTGAAATGTCCCAAATTCTGGTGGTGTCTCCCTTCCCTGTTCCCTCGTTGGCTGTGGCATTCCTGGTGGCTGGCCCTGTGCTCCCTGCACCCAGTGCCCTTTGTGCCAGCCCTGGAACTGACCCCACAGAAGGCCCTCCTGCCTCTCCTGGTGAGCTGGCCTCGGTGAGCGTGGTGTGTGTGCACCGGGCTTGCCATGCTCAGCCGGGCAGCCCCTCCTCAGGAGCTGCTCCCTGGGGAGGGGACGTGGGCAGCAGAGCCACCCTGGCACCCCGGCCAGCCCCGTGGCACCCCAGTGAGCCCCGTGGCACCCCGGCCAGCCCCGTGGCACCCCGGCCAGCCCCGTGGCACCCCGGCCCGGCCAGCCCCGTGGCACCCCGGCCAGCCCAGCCCAGCCCAGCCAGCCCCGTGGCACCCCCGCGGGCCCCCGGGCACCCCCACCCGGCCCACCCCAGCCCAGCCAGCCCCGTGGCACCCCGGCCAGCCCCTCACCAGTTGTAGTCGAACCAGGAGGCGTAGCTGGGGATGATGATGTGGTTGGTCTGCTCGGTGACGTTGTCCTCCCCCGCGTCCATGGAGCGGCTCTGGTCGCCCTTGTTGGGGTCCTCGTCCTCCTGGGGGGACACAGCAGGGTGAGGGAGGACAGGGGCTCCCCAAGGCCACGTTCTGGGACACCCCCACCAGCAGGGACAGCTTTGGGCCCTCTCCACCCAAGCCTCCTCTGAACAGCTGCTCTTCTGCAACTCAAGTTCCAACTCCTGACCACAAATGATTGCGAGGAGGGCACAGAGCAGGCAGCAAAACTGGGTCAGGATACAGCAAGAACTGCACAAAACACCTCAGGTGTTGTTTGAGCAACGTTAAAAACAGCCAAGTCCCACAGGCAGAGCCTGAGGAGTCACTGGTGTCAATAATGGATCTTCATCTGTGATCAGATCTTTATCTGAGCTCCCCCAAAGACAACAAGGTATCACTCTGAGCACATTCAGTGATTTGACATCTGTTAAAAATAGTGCCTGGCATGCCACAAATGCAATTCAATACAGAATCTACCCCTGCAGCTCTATTGAAATGATCAGGAAGCCAAAGCAGGGTTTAGATTTAGTCCTAAAACCTAAAAAACTAAGCAAAACCTCTGAAAAACCTTTCATCTGAAAAATGTTTCTTGGAAAACACTCGGCATCTGTCTCCTCATTCTCCTTTTCAATACACCAGATTTAAAAATACCAAGTCATGCCACAGAATCTGGAGAGTTTTACAATAACAAACCCTCAATCCTGTCAGTAACTGATTCAATCTTACAGATCCCTGGAAAATGAGTTCAGGTGAAGTTGCTGAAGGTGAGATTAAGATATTGACAGGACACAGGGAATGGCTTCAAAGAAAAAGAGGGCAGGATTAGGTACTGGGGAGCAAATCTTCCTGGTGAAGGGCCAGGATGGAATTCCCAGAGCAGCTGTGGCTGCCCTGGATCCCTGGCCAGCCTGGACACTTGGAGCAGCCTGGGACAGTGGGAGGTGTCCCTGCCATGGCAGGGGTGGCACTGGGTGTTTTTTAAGGTCCCTTCCAGCCCAAACCATGTGGGACTGTACAATCTTGGTTGTTACCAAATTTAGGAAGCAGCAGGTGCTGTTACCTTTCCTCCAGTCGCCACTGTCTCCTCATCCTGCTCATCTGAAAGGTTAAAAACATTGAGAATTACACCAATAAAGTCATTTAAATGCCCACGAGTCCTTCTAGCAACACAACTGTTTAACTGGAAAGGACATTTAATTTCTTTTGGAAGGGAAGGGAGGAGGGAAACAAAGTGGATCCCACATCACTAAAGCAATTACACCTTTACCTACCCCAGACCAGGGAACAGGTAAGAATACAGAGGAAGGATAATTAGAATTCCTCAACACTTCAGAATGCATAATTAATTACTTCCTTTCCCAGTGTCTGGATGACACTTGTATAATAAGATACAGGACACAAGTTTGTATCTCATGTCAAAGCTCAGCAAAGCTCAGGGAATCTGTGATTTACCCTGATTCCCAGTTAAAAAAAAAAATCTGCTAGAAAAGAGCTTGTATGTCATGTTAAAAAAATAAAAATAACAGTAGCCTATGAGGGAACTGCCTCACAATGAAGAGCCGGTACACTGGAACTTGAATATGCATAAAATATTAATTACTTCAACAAAATAGCAGAAGTAGAGATTGCTTTTTAAATGGAGGGAATCAGAAATACTTAAAACATATTTTAAAAGACTGACTGCAAGCAAGATGTGAGGGTGAGGCTTGGGGCAGGGCTGCAGGGGCTTTACCCAGGTCTGCCACGGTTCCTCCTTTCACAGGCGTGTTCTCACTGTCCTTCTTTGGGTTCACTGCAAGAACAGGAGTGATGAGAGAGCAGCAGACAGGGAGTTCTGAGCCTGCCCTGATTTCCTGGGCTCTGTCTGCAGTTCAGGAGTTCACAGGCAGCACAAGGGCCTGCTTGTCCCATTGCCCTGCATTCCCAGCTCCACAGAGAGCAGGACAGCCCTGCTCCTCCCCACCTGCCCAACACACAGCAAGGCTCCAGTGCAATCCAAACCAAGAACACCCAAATGGAGAGGCTCCCACAATTATCTGGTGCCAGGGAGGCACAAGGAATTCTTTTTCCCAGACTTATTATTGCCCACACCAACACTTCCCTGAAAAGGACTAAAAGCACTTGACACGTAGCACATTTTCCATCCATTTAACATCCTTCTTCTGGGGGCTTGGCAGGGAAATAGTCTGCTCTAGAAAACTCCATTTCCCCCAGCATGAGCCCGTGAAATGAAACACTGAAGCAGATCATTGCAAATCTATTTTTAGAAGTGTCTTTTACAGATGTAGTGTTGTATTTTGAAAGGCCAAAAGGAGGTGACACTGCTGCCCTTTTCAGCTGTTACACGCCTGACCAGATAAATTTCTGGGCAGAGACCACCTGCCCCATGGCCACGGAGTATTTCAAAGATTTGACAAAATAGATACACAATTTTAATGCAGTTTAATTTCTAACATTCAAAGAGCCCAAAGTGTTCTTGTATTTTACCATTTTTGGGAAGTACCACTTCTTCTATGTTGGGTACAGGGGTGGGATCCTCCATGTCCTTGGTGAGATCCTCCTGCTCATCCTCTTCCTTCTGCCCCCTCCTTTTGCCATAGAGAGCTGCTTGTCTGGAACAGAGCAGACACAGGGGCTGTGCCAGACGCTCCTGGACACTGCTCAGGTGCCAGGACAGGAGGGGCAAACCCTCCTGAAACCACTCTGGGAACAGAGGCACAACCAGCCCCACACCTCCTCACAGACTCCAACTTGGGCTTTACACTTGGAAGGAGGAATTCACATTATCAACTCATTCTTGATAAAATTCCAGTTTTGTCTTATTAGAGTCCAACAGGTCCATAAACAAGACCTGAATTTTTAGCTTTGAAGTACTCCCCTCCATACCCACACATAATACCCCATAGTTAGTAATTAAGTTTTAATTACTATTAAAAACTTCCTTATTACTATTTCATTAATAGCAATTAAGATTTTCTTTGGGTAAAATACTGGTAGAATAAGGAATTGCACATATTCCTCAGGAATAATCCCTCAAGCCTATCCAGAAATTATCACAGAAACCCAGGTCACAGAGCTCTCCCCATAAGCATTTCTTGAATTTCTTCTTTTCCCCACTTCTTTCCCCTCAAATTCCAGGCTTCTGGAAACTTCCGGACACTCACCCTTTCTTCCCTGTCTTTTTCCTGGACTCCACAGGAGTGGGGGGTGGAGAAGGGGAATGTTTCCTCTTCCTTGTGCTGGCTGCTGCTTTCCTGTCCCTCCTCTCGGGGCTCCGCACGGGCTGGGAGGGAGCAGAGCTCTGAGTTACTCCCAAATTCTCCCACTGCAGAGCTGGAGGCTGCATCCTTCCTTAACCCACCCCAAAACAGGATGCCACAGCTGCTCTGGGCAGCCTGTGTCAGGGCCTGCCACCCTCCCAGCCAGGAATTCCCAATTCCCAATCTCCCACCCATCCCTGCCCTCTGGCAGTGGGAGCTATTCCCTGTGTCCTGTCCCTCCATCCCTTGTCCCCAGCCCCTCTCCAGCTCTCCTGGAGCCCCTTCAGGCCCTGGAGGGGGCTCTGAGCCCCCCCTGGATCCCTCCCTTTTCCAGCTCTATGCATGCAGAAATAAAGGACATTCCTGTTCCCCCCGGTCCCCCTTGGCAGGGCACCACTCACCTCTTCATTCTTCATGGAGATCCTCTGGCGAAAGCTCACGGATTTCCTGTTCTCATCCACCTCGTAATCCTCCTCGTTCATCCACTCATTGAACACATCAGTGTCCAGAATCCACTTGGCATGAACCTGCACAACAGGAGACATGGGGAGGCTGATGCTTTGGGAAGAAATAACTCCATGAAAGACCTCCCAGGATTAAGGACATCCCCAGAGCTTTATCAGGTCTGAATGTCCCAATCCCTCTGGTTTCAGACACGCTCGTGGCAGTGTCACAAGGCAGGACAACAAAGGATGAACAGGACTCAGAATTCAACCTCTGCTCCTCAAGCATTTTCAGGCCTCCTGAAGCGTGAGGTCAGTTCTGAGAGCTGGGACAGCAGCTCTGGGTTACCAGTGCTCTTTGGATGCTGAAAATTGCCATCAAAACCTCCTAAATACACACATCCCCTTGGCAGGTGTGCCACAAACACCAAAAAGTGAGGAAGAGTTGGCCATTCCCTGGAGGGACAATACCAACTGTCAGGATTATAACATCCACCTCCATAGTCTGGTTTACTCGGCTGAAAAACCTTCTGGTGCTTTAGGGTCATTTATACCACTTATTACTGATTTATGAATACTTCACCCAATTCTCTGACTATTCCTAGGAAGGTTTATACCCCAAAAGCCTGCTTTCCAGTGAGTTACAGACTCACCTCTCCTCCCAGGGACTGAGGCAGACTCACCTTCCACGGCTTCTCGGGGATCGGGGCGTCCTCAATTTCCGCATCGATTTCGTTGGCGTGGACCCAGGTGTCGTAGCTGGGGGGGGTCAGAGAGAGCAGCTCAGCCACCAGGAACACCAGGAATGGTTTTCCAGCAGCTCTGGCACGTGCAGATCTCACTGCTGGCACGGCAGGGCTCCCCACGGGAACAGTCCTGCTCTGTGCCACAGGAACTGGGCACAGGGAGGGCCCCGGGGCATCTAATGCACGTTAGGATGTAAAAATCCTCTCAGTGAACCAGCTCCAAGTGCAAGTCTGGAGAGGTTCAGGGGGTAAAGGCAGCTCTGAGTCACCCAACCAAACCCTGCCCTAATTCACTTCTTTCTGTTCTTGTGACTTCAAAGCAAGAGCTACTGGATTCCTGGAAGGGAGGAAGTTGCACTCCATCCTAGAAACCATCCGTTATTTATACTCACTATTCCACATGATTCCCTCAAAAGTCTATTTATTAACAAACTGCACTGAGCAACAGCAAAAGCCAAAGTCCTTTGTAACCAACACCAGGTGCTGACCAGGACCAGGGAGGAGTCAGGTGCAAGGAGAGATGTGCACACAGCATTCCTGGCTTTATACTGCTTTGTGTGTACCTGGTTTAAAAACACCAACAAAAGCTTGACTACTGGTAGAAATATAAAAATATTTAAAGGCTCTTCATCTGTATGGATAAAAAACTTCAGTGTGATTACTGTTTGCTCTCCTCCATTGAAAGCCCCATGTGAGATAGAGTGCCTAGGAATTTGCTGTGTGAAGAGATTGTAGTAGCCTGAAAAACTTCATTAAATAGAAGTCAATACTGGCTTATTAATGTTTTGATTGATCTTCCATAGCCTGGGCTCAGAAACCAGTTATTGCAAGTACAGTGAAGTTCCTATCAGCACATACATTGAATATTAACATGTTCCAAGAGCACAGGGCAGGCTTCTCAAAGGGGTGCTTTAACAGTCACTTGCACCTGACTGAAGGCAACCCTTGGAGTGAAATCTCCTTGGCAGAGTTTAGCCAGGTGACTGGAAGTTCACCCTTTAAAGTTTAAGGAAAGGCCCATTCCAGCTTTAAAATCTGCTTCAATTTCCAACCAGTTCCTTGTGGCTTTGCAGAAGAACTCCTTTTCCAGCCTCCCACCTGCCAGTGCCACAAATGGATGTGGATATTGCAGTTTTAAATCACTGGCTAATTCGTTTCAAGCTTTGCACACGGGGATCAAGACTTTCCATCAACAAACAGTTCAGACTCAGGGTTTGCTTTCCCCCCAGTTTTTTTTTTACCTGTCTGGAAAAAAGCCCCAATGTACCAGCACCTGCTTGTCCTTTTTCATCACAGGTCTCAACCATTCATCTGCAAAGGGAATGAGATCCAGGTCAGATGTGAAGGGAAAAGCACAACAATTCACTTTTCCAGAGTCAGAGGGATCCAGGGGCAGCCACGGCTGCTCTGGGCACCTGGCCAGGGCCTGCCCACCCTCCTAGCCAGGAATTCCTTCCCAAACTCCCACCCATCCCTGCAGCTCTCAAGTACCAAACCCTGCAACCCAAACCCCCAAAGCAGAGCCCAGAGAAGTGTTCCAGGAGAAACCCCAAGGATGTGAACGTGTCTCTAATCCCTGCTGGAATTTTGGGCTGCTCCCCACAGTGTGAGCTGGGGCTCAGAGCCTGAGACACACACAGGGCTGAGCTGGTGCTGCCAGAGGGACAGACACAAACCATTCCTGATCCCTGCAAACTGCAGGGAGCACTTCCATCTAGTGGCCAGCACAGGCCAGGGAATGTGGAAAAGGGATTTATTTTTGTCTGTCTCAAGCAACCTGGGCTTGAGGACAATTACCCACAAGGTAATTAAATTTATTTAAGATGAAAAAGGGAAGAAATATATTTTGCTATTTGCCGAAAGAGGCAGCTGTGAAACTGCCTTTTTTGGACCTTGCACTTCATGTAGGCAGAGTGAACTTTAACACAGCCAAGCCTCATGGAGGAGCTCTCCTTGCCACCCACACACAAGGGTTGTACCAGCATTCCCTGCAGGATCCCTGGAGAGCCAGGAACTCAGAATCAGGGAATTGCTGAGGCTGGAAAAGCCCTCCAGGATCAGAGTGCAGCCATTCCTCAGCACTGTCCTGTGTCCCACATCCACACAGCTCTGAAATCCCTCCAGGGCCTGGGACTCCACCCCTACCCTGGGCAGGAGGAGCTTCCCCAACATCCAGCCTAAACCTCCCCATGCACATAACCCACAGTGCAGCAAGTGTTCCTCAGGAGCAGGCTGGCAACTGGTGAACACTTCCACAACTTCCCATGGCATTAATTACAAAACTATTCCCACTTAAGAACTGTCCCAGAAGGTTACCATCATCCATTGAGGTAGGACTTGGATACACGTGGTGGGTAGCCTTGGATTTCTCTTCAGTGACTGTTCCCTATGGGAAACACGGGAGAAGAGGAGAAACTGCATGAGAAGCCCTCAGCACATCACCCCAAAAGGCAGCTGGTGTTCAAAACATCCCATGAAGACGTAAGAGATTGATTTAACAGCACAACAGCTGCAGAGCCCAGCCTTGGATGGCAGCAGCAGCAATGAGAATGGTGCTGTGGGATACTCGGGGGTCAGGGGCTGAAGGGCAAGAGCTCCCACAACTCAGGGCAGGGACAGGGGCAGCTCTGAGCAGCAGCCAGGGAGGGAGCTGGGAAACAACACAAGTTGGAGCAGGGAGGACTCGGGATACCAGGGAGCAACGAGATGAGGTAGTGAGGAAATGACAGCAAGGGGTTAAAAATGAAAATAACCACGACAGTGAGGAAGCAAAGTTAGTGACAAAATGAGAATTCAGAGGCAGAGCAAAGGAAAGCCCAAAAAGCCGAATTAGGGACAATTTCTGTTTTCATCTCCTCATATCCCTGTAGAGACAAAGCTGCTTTAAAAATCCCTTAAATCACTCATGGATACAGCATGGAGCTCACTACAGACTTCCTTTATAGAAGGAAAATTGACTCAATCACTCTCATTTGAGCAATAACACCCATCCGGAATCAGCCAAATAATTAAGAGCAACTTGTGAAAATCTGCCCAACTGAGGCTGAGACAATGGTTCATAATCACAACACAGGAAATACATTAAATCTGGAAAAGAAACTCTTTGGCTACAGCTGTGAATTGTCCTGACACAAAAGCCATCAGACCATCCAGAGGTCACATTCCAGGGTATTTCTCTCGAGACAAGTGAGAAGACTGTTTATGTTTTTAAGGATGAAGCCATTAATCTTGCTCAAGTCATCCTTGAGCACCTGGAATTACGAGGGCAAGGCTCCCTGAGGCTGCCTGGGCTCTGCTCAGCACCAGCAATCAAAGAGTGAAATAAAGCAGAAACCAACGAGCACTTCAAGAGTGAAGCTTCCTTCTGCTGTCCCACGCATCTGGAACAGCTGCCTCACTCCCTGCTTCAGACTCAGGTTTGGACAAACCTGTACTGGGCAATAAATCAGCTGGGGCTGCCCCCAGCTCACCCAGAGGCATCTGGCAGCAGGTCCAGGTGTGCTTTTAGAGCACAGCCAGGGCTCAGCCTCCAGGGTTTATGAAAACCATTCCACAAGGGAGCTGCTGCTGCTGTCCTCAGAGTCTCCAGGGCTAAGGCAGGGGGTTCCCCCAGAACTCAGCAGCCCTGGGTACAGCTGTGCTGTGACACTCACCTGGTGACGTTTGACAATGTCCTTCAGCTTGTTGGCCAGCTTCAGCTCCATGTCAGGGATGAGGTAGATGGTTGGTCTGCTCAGACAGTTGTTCTGTGAGAGAACAGGAATTAGGAGGTGATACATGGCAAAATCAGAATGTTCCTATAAAAATCCCCAGTGCTGGAACTCCAGTGGAACCCAGACCAGGGGGGTGACACAGGTCAGTGATCCCAGCTCCAGGAGCCCTGGGACAGGGACATTCCCTTCACACAGCTCCCCAGCAAAGCCCTGCCCAGGCTTTTATTATGCACTGAAACCACCGTACAAGAGCAAGGGTTTTTTGTAATAAGAATATTGTTGCTATTTGCTGTTCTTCCTGTTTCCATTCCTAATAGACACCTGAAAGTTATGTTTTGACTACATCATACACTGAACTTGGCTTCAGAGTTTGAAAAAAGCCATACATTATTCCCACATAGCAGTTAAAAAACTGAACTTCAAACGAGACTCCACGGAGCTGCTTAATGGGTACAGATAATAACTTGTTTGGTAAAGTGAGAGTAAAATGGATGTTAACCTGAAAAAGGCAGTTTAGATCCAACTGAAGTCAGGCCTGGAATGTGTACAGGAGCAGCTACTCAGCCCCAAGGGTACCACCTCCCCAGGGACATGGGGATACCTGGGATGTTTTAGCTTTCCTTACAACAGGTTTTCCTCACATAAATAAACAGAATTAAAACCTCTGCATATCCACAGAGGGCCAATGGAAACATTCTGCATTTTTCAAGTGAAAAACGTGGAATTGTGACTAAGCTGGGTGGGAGAGGGAGGGGAGAGTCCCACATTGCTGCAGAGGGCCAGGGTGAGGTCGTTCCCTGCGTGCCCAGGCTCTGTCCTTGCCTGCACCAGCGTTTTCTCAATGTTCATGAACATCTCCACGTTCCGATCCATCCGGGAGGGATTCTGCAGGTCAAACCTCCTCCTGTGGAGGGAAAGCAGTCACAAATATCAACTGCACGTCCCCAGCTGCCAGCAGGGCAGAACCTTCCCTGCTCCACACACACACTGGATCGTGGCAGCCGTGCCAGGACACTCAGCACAGCCACAACTACTGCTGCACTCAGCACCCTTGCCAGCAGGAAATCCACATCAAAGATGCAGCTGCTCTGGGAGATGTTTAGGGAGAAAAAGGACGGCTGACAGTGTCCAATCCCTGCAGCAGGGTCGTGCATTCCACCACAGTCACAGGGGTAACTGAACACACAGCCACTGTGGATTCCAACATCAGATGAGAAAACTCATGGAGGAGCTCTCATGGCTCTCTTACTTCTAGTTTCACCCATCCATCAGTCCTGGGAATCCAGAGAACCACCAATTCCTCTGCTGATGTGAGAACAAGCCACCCCCAGGACAGAGGCAGCTAATAATCCATGGCAGCATTTTATCACCGCCTTTACTGGACGCTGGTGCTTGAATTTTGTTATTTCACAGACAAATCATCACAATTATTGCAATGCCAATGGAGATCTGTCCATCAGAAATGGGGGGAGGACACAAAACCTGAGAAATCCTCCTGGGAAGCAGCACGAGAGCCCCCACATTCCCTCTGCTGTACCCTCCTGACCCCTGAACACGTCTGGAACTCATGGATAGGCCAACCCAATGAGGGACTGGAGGGTGACCCCAGGGCCTGAGGAGGGACAACCTCAGCCCCCAACCAGCCCCAGCAGCAGCAGGGATTGCCACAGATGGGGCTGAGCCCTCAGGATCCAGCCTGTCCCAAAGCTCCAGCAGGTGCTGAACCCTCAGGCTGTGTCTCCCAGATGCAGAACACGACCTGGAGCATGCCTGCACCTCCAGGTTTGGGAACACGCTGCTGCTGGGCTCTGGAAAGGCTCCCTGGGGTGAGGGCTGGTGGCAGGGTGTGAAACCCAAAGCCCTGCACAGCCAGTGCAGGGAGAGGCTGGGCAGGTCCTCCCCAGCAGGCACTGACAGGCTGCAACCAGCACCCAGCTCACAGCAGGCCTTCACAGTCAAGGGCAGCTCCTTAAACACACCCCTGCTCCCTGCAACAGATCCCTTTTTCCAGTCCTTAAATGTGCAGAAGTGAAGCAAAGCAAAGCTTAGCCCCAAGGCTTTTAGCCCCAGGCCCTGTGACCCCCACTAAATCAAACATGCCACCCCAGCTGGGACCACCACGGTCTCCTCCAGGGGATTTTCAGGAGGGAGAAGCCCAGGCAGGTGGTTCTGCAGGAACACCCTGAGGTGCTGGGCAGCTCTAGTAACATCCCCTGTTACAGGATGGTTTCTGTCCTAAAGCACATTACCCTTCACACTGAGCACATGGCAAACAAATCAAATGTAAGATCCTGGCACATTTATTGGAAACAGCCTTTTAAAGAAGAATTTATGACCTCGTTGTGTGCTTTGGAAAGTTCACCCTGACTTGCAAAAGCAGGGCCAGACATCAAGGCTGTCAGGGCACTGTTAATAAGGTATTTTACACCTGTAATACTGGGGATTTTTTAGTCAAGATCGAGCCCCTTCTCCAGTATTCAGCCATGCTTTGTATCCAAAACACCCAGAATGGGACACAGATGCCAAATAAACACCTACAGACCTCTTGGCACCTGTGAGACAAAGACACTCAGGGCACGACCAGAATGTTAACATTTTTTCCTCAACACCTGCACTGTGCATCCACGGAATGCTGCATGGCCCCAGACCCTGCCTGCTCCAGAAACCCAGAGGAGGACATGGACGCATTAATAACAGCACTGCCTCAGCTGCCCATGTGGACAAAAGGGCACTAACTCTTGCTGTGCTCAGCTGAAGAGGCTCCCTGGGCCAGGCATGTCCAGCTCTCAGACATACCTACTGTGGCGAGGAAAGGGACTTCTCCTATAAGACAGATCAGTCACAAACAGGTTAAGCAGGAGCGACAATGCAGACCAAAACAAAAAATCAAATCAATCACAGGGCAGGCAAAGAGCACGGACGACTTGGCAGAGTCAGTGGGGAGCACATTCCAGGCTCTGGGGCTGGTGCTGAGAGTTCAGGTGCAGGATTCCTGCCCGCTACAGCCCACATGCACAGACACCAGGCACTACCACGCTAACCCTGGGGCAGCAGCAAGGGAGGGACAGGGGAGGAGGCAGCTCCAGAGCCCAGCTGGGCTGGGCAGCTGACTGCAAACCACATTTTCTTGGCAAAAATGTGGGGTGGTGAAATATTCAAATGTTCCTGAAGTTGGAACCATTTCATTCCTGTATCTTAAAGCAGAGAGGTAGCAAGACACTGCTGATACACCACACTGCAAGGAGGTGCCTGTCCCAGGTGCAGGTAAGCCCAGGAAAGTCCCTGAGAGTAGTTTATTCCTGATATATCCACCTCAGACAGAGCAGAAATGAATATAAATAATTCCTAAAAACAACAACCATTCTCAAACGACTTTGTTTTGCCTTTTAAATGGCTCTTGTGTGTAAAACCAACTCAGTCAATTCCAGGAATGCTGCTACAGATGGAAACATCACATCCAAACTATTTAAATTCATGGAGAGGATCAATCTCTGCTTAATCTTATTTATTGTTTACATTTACTGACTTTTCATCCCCATTTTTTTGCCCAGTGTTCTCAAAAATAGCAATTTCAAGGCCAGGTTGAATCTGAGGCTTGGAGCAGCCTGGCATAGT
This sequence comes from Chloebia gouldiae, assembly GCA_003676055.1. Taxonomy (NCBI): domain Eukaryota; kingdom Metazoa; phylum Chordata; class Aves; order Passeriformes; family Passeridae; genus Chloebia; species Chloebia gouldiae. Next base: position 8,785 of record QUSF01000233.1, on the reverse strand, counting down.
GGAAGGTGTCCCTGCAATGGCAGGGGTTGGAACTGGATGGGCTTTAGGGGCCATTCCAGCCCAAACCATTCCAGGATTTTATGATCCTGTGCTGCTGTTCCCTTGGGAAGAGGATTATAACTTAAAAACACCCAGGTCAAACCCTCTTGAGATGTCCCAGGGATATTTTTCATCCCAGTGCCAACAGCTCCAGGGGCAGAGTTTCTAAGTGCTCACACTCCTCATTTTTGGAGCAATGAAGATCTAAGTATTTACTAGGATCTGCAGTGCTTCATGCTTTCACAATTATAACTAAACCAAATAATCAATACAGCAACAAAGATTTATGTCTCACAGATGTGAGACTGATTCTGGTTCATTTCCTCAGTCAGACTGCAAGGAAATAAAACAGGAGCCTCAAACTCGTAATTAACTTCAATGACAGGCCCAAAACCTTAAACTTGGCCAACTCCTCTTTAAATTTAGATGTGTGGGGGTGTGTCTTAAAAAAGCTACCATCAGCAAAACAGGAAAAAAGTTCCCTCTTCCCATCTCCACTGCCTTGCCTGCCCGATTCTCCGGGAAGGATTAAATTTAGGTAGTTTGCATAAGCAATTCATGTGCTTGGTTTCATGCAAAAGGTGTATAAACCACAAATAAAAACTTACCAGCCCTGTTCATTCTTATATTTGTAAGCAGCACCAAGAATGTGACATAATGTACCTCCAGCTTTGAAATCCATGAAGCACTTTGCCTGAAACCCAAAACACAAGGAAAAACAGTGACACTGACTTTTATGCAATTATTTTAAACAAATACATATGGGTTAGCTGAGCTTTAGACATAGAACATATCACATGAAAAGTTAAACTTCTGGAGTTTGAGGTTCTCATTTCAGAATTTTTCTGAAGATTAAATGTATTTGGATTAAGCACAACTCTTTGTGTTTGAAATAATGTGATGTATCTGAAAGCCCCAAGTCCTTCCTTGTAGAGCTGTAAAAACCCAAAGTACACTTTGAACACCTATTTCATAGTAAATTAAACCTGACATTGCAGCTGTCAGGGAAGCAGCTCTTCATCTGTATGAGAGCATCAAAGCAGATCATCAGGAACGAGCACCTGAAGCAGAGTTCAGATATTCCACACTCACATCCCTCCCCCAGGGAAAGCTGTACAGCCACGGTGCAGATCTGCCCTAAACCACCAAACCCAGCTCATTTCTTCCCTCTTAGCTTCACCAGAGCACATCTGAGCCAGCCATTCCCAAAGCAGGAATTCCACAACATGCGAACAGGAGCATGAGGAGGCTGGAAGCCTCAGAGTCTCACCAAGTCCTTTCTCTGAAAGGTTATTAAAAACCACCCTGTTTCCTGCACTGAAAGCTCAATTTTTCTGCTATATTTTACTCTGGGATTTGCATTTTTCCTGCTCTCTCTGGTCACGATGGTTGTGCCTGGAAAAAGGCAGCTGCTGTCAGAGTCACCCTGGAAATGGAGACAGATGGATGGGGCAGCTGAAGGCAGGACAGGGAGAGACAGCGCCAGGATCTGCTTTGGTCATGGATTATTCTGTGCTTCTCAGTAAATATGAAAAACTTGGATGAGGCACAAAGCAGAATTTGGGGAGCTGCTCAGAGGCCAGGCTCTGAGCCAGGGGCTTTCTGCTGGGAGCAGAAGAGACCCCCACAAACAGCAGCACCCCTGAAGATGCACTCAGGAGTTGTCTCCTGCTGGAGGTAACTGAGATCCAAGTGCTGTAAATTAACCTGAGCAAATATGGCCAGATTGGAGCTTGGAAGCAGCGAGAACAAACACAGGAACAACATCTTTATGATGCCACTGCAACGTTTATTGCCCATTTTTAAGATAAGACAAATTGATTTAAGGCTTGGGAGCACTCCAGTGGTTTATGCACTTGAGGAATGTGGGCAGGTTTAGGGTTTGTGCTGCCACATCCAAATAAAGCTCTGCAAAGCTCCCCCTGTCCCTCAAGCTTCCCACCATCACTGAGGTATCAGGAGGGGTGGTGAGAACCTTGGGGTGCTTCTGGGGGCACTCCAAAGCACCAGGAGATTCACAGAATCCCAAAATGGTTTGGGTTGGAGGGAGCTTAAGGCTCATCCAGTACTCCCCATGGGGTGGGCAGGGACACCTCCCACTGCCCCAGGGTGCTCCAATGTCCAGCCTGGCACTGGACACTGCCGGGGACCCAGGGGCAGCCACAGCTGCTCTGGCCTTAGCACTCTCAAAGGAAAGGATTCCTTCTCAAATTCATCTGGGAATTGTTCTGGGATTCATCCCATGAGTGAAAACCCTTCCAGTGAAGGAGTGTGCACATCCCACCCTCATAGAGATGTTGCAGGGACACCAGCAAAGAACAAAAAAAAGGACTGCCCTGTCATGTGCACACACCACAGGAGTTCTGCCAAAAGTTTTCAAGCCAACTTCAGTTTCAATGGGCTTCAACACCTTAACTGGCTATAAATGATTCCAGCTTTGTGCACCCACCCCAAAGAACCCCAGAGGCACGACCCCCAATGCCAGCACACATCCTGTGGCAAAGATGAGCACACACCTCCCTGCTGGTGCCACACTGCCAGGTTTAGGACAATTGTCCTGGCCCACAGACCTCCCCTAAATCACCCAGCTGGGGCTTGGCATCAGGCTGGCATCCCTCTGCCCTCCCACTGCCCTGATCCTCGGGGTGGTGGGCAGGGCTCCAGGCTGCAGGGTGAAAGCAGCAGCCCTCACAATGCTGACATTGCTCCTGGCTACCTGCATCCCAAGGGACTGCAGAACCATCCCAGGGCCAGCAGCTCACTGCTGCTGCAGAACGGGGCAAAGTCCTTTCTCAGCCTTGGCAACTTCACAAGTCTGGAGTTTCATCAACCAAAACACCTCACGGGAGCTCGTTTGCTCTAGAAAGTGCATTTTACTCACTCAGTTTAGGATGCAGCAGTCCAGATTTGGCTTAAATTACACTGAGTTTTAGCAGAAATTAAAATCTTCCCACATCATTCCAGAAATCATTTCTAATATACAGGGAATAAGCTGTATTACACTGAAAATCTGCACTAAGGAGAGGTGTGCTGCTCCAGCCCTTCCAGAGGGTGCACCAGGAAGAGCCTGGGCTGGAGCAGGGGTGTCCCAATGCCCTGGACACGTCCCAAGAGCAGCACGCTGAGCTGTGCCAGCAGAGTGAGAGCCCCAATACTCACAGGAAGCTTTGTGAAGGCAGGATTGGTGACATGTTTTCCAAAGGCATCTTCCTGGAATTGCAGCAGCTGCACCACCAGCCCAGCCAACGTTTTATTGGTAGGAGCATCTGCCTGAACGTACTGCAAGACAAAAAGCACACGTTTGCTGGGGACAGGGAAGCTGGGAGTGAAGGCTGGCTACCCTCCTGCACTTGCAGAGTTTCAGCATTTTGGGATTCCTGCGTGGCTGGGAAGGGCTGGAGGGGGGTTTGCACAGGAGAAGCACCAAGCACAAACATTTTCCAAGCTTCAGGCTGAACATCCAGCACTCACCTGTGGCTGATGCCCAGCTCCTCAGGCTGGTTCCAGACAGGGATTAACCACTCGGGCTGATCTCAGCTCCTAATAAAGGAACAGGCTCGTGCTGCCCCCCCACACACAGAGCTTTCTGCAGTAACTCCACAGCCTGCTGCTGTAATCAACTCCTAATTAATCCTCAGAGCAGCCCTTTGATATAAATAGGATGTCCTGCACAGAGGGAAAAGCTGAGCCACGCAAAGGTGCTTGCGATGTTTTGGGACAGTCTCAGCAGCTCCCAAGGTTCAATAAAATTACATTTACATGTTGAATGTAAAATCACAGCATAGACTATTAAACCCCTCCCACAGTGCTGAGTTTTTGTCACCCCTAATATCCAGTATTCACTCACTGGATGTCACCTCCTCGCTGTGCTAGGTGACTTCCAAGAGAACAAACATCACTTTTCCAGGAAGAACATGGAGCAATTTGAGCTACCCCAATCTCTCAGCTTTTCCTCTTCCCTCAAATCAAATTCTTCTAAAACCCCTTAAAAAAAAAAAAAGCGTTTGAGACCCAGAACCCTCAAAGTTTTAAAGCTGTGGTGCCAAATAGCAGTCAAACCTAACTGAGCTTTGCAAAGCATCAGCTCAAAGCCAAAGACACCACAAGACACTGGGTGAATGGAAACAATTATCATTTCAGTGTCTGACCACGCTGAGATGTGACTTCCCCCAGCACTTTCTCAGGAGCAGGCACATATCTGAGAAATTAAATCTTCCCAACTCAGAGGACACAAATTCCCATGGGGCTTCCCAGTGTCCTGTCCTGTGTATAAATCCTGAACTAGAAACATGAGCCTGGAAAGAACTAAAGGCTAACATTTCAAAGCTGCGTTTCCATTTGCCCTCTTCCCTCCCCCTGGAATTAATGTTTTAATTATATCAAAATCACAGAATATCCCGAGTTGGAAGGGATCCACAAAGATCACCGAGTCCAACTCCTGGCTCTGCACAGGACTTTGGACAAGGGCTGGAGTGAAGACAGCTTCCCACTGCCAGAGGCAGGGATGGATGGGACATTGGGAAGGAATTCCTGGCTGGGAGAGTGGCAGGCCCTGGCACAGGTGCCCAGAGCAGCTGGGGCTGCCCCTGGATCCCTGGCAGTGCCCAAGGCCAGGCTGGACAGGGCTGGGAGCCCCCTGGGACAGTGGGAGGTGTCCCTGCCATGGCAGGGGTGGCACTGGATGATTTTTAAAGTCCCTTCGAACCCAAACCAGTCTGGGATTTTATGAATCTACTTTAAAAAACAAATCCAGAAGAACTGGCATCCTTGTAGTGACTTATTCTACTTCTCTTTTTCAGATATCTTCCTTCAGAGAAAAAAGAAAATTACATGAGAATGCACCTTGCAAAGCCTATTCTTAGACATGTGAACTTTTTCAGACAATCATTTCTTTTCTTGCAGCTCCCATTTTTACCTCTTGCAGGAGGCACTGAAAGCTGGAAGCTATAAAGGAGTACAACACCTTCTCATCCTCCTTTGCACTGCCACTATCCTGCAGATCCTTTTAATGAGAAGCCCATTACCTTGCCCGAGGTTCCCTGAACAATAAGGGGAAAAACCCTTCATAAAGAAGCCCAAGACTCCCCTCCATCATTTCTGCATCCTAATGAGCAGCAAAAATAATGGATCTTTAAGCAGTAAAACACAGCAGCCAATTTCCCAATCAATTCACAGTGGGTTTGAGGGATCACAGGGACATCAAGTCCAACAGGTCTCCAGGTTCTCCCCTCAGGCCCACAAAATGATCCTGCAGCAAATAAAGGTTTCTAAGCAGTGAATTCCTGAGGACAGAATGATGCTCTGTTCCATAAGAGGATTTCGCTCTCATGCTGAAATGCCAAAGCCCCACTGACACAGCAGAGTTTCCCAATGTTTCCACAATAATTAGAAACACAAAACCACCCCCTATCTTTAAGCAGAAAATGTGTGGCCAGAAAGCAGAGTGAGAGCAGCAGCAGAGGGAATGACTGCAGCCAGAGCTGCACTGCAGCTGCCCTGGAAGCATTTGTCACCGGCGGGGGACAGAGCCACAGGCAGCTCTGATGTGGGCACTGACCTCAAACACCCACATCAGCTCTGCGGGTGGCCCTGCACACACACCTTCCCCAAACAAAGGACATTTCAGCTCAGGGCACCACAGCAGAGCCAAGGGAAAACCCACACTGAAAT